>VDFB02166035.1:0-203512 GCA_007258455.2 Sequoia sempervirens | reverse complement strand
TTTAAATTTTAATTTTAAAACTATAAACTTATAAATTTTATATAACTTATTGCAATGTCACTATGAGTTCTCATGGCATGAGTGACGATGAAGTTAAGCCTCAACAGGAAGTTGGAATTGAAAGTGAAAATGAATCCAATTATGCACCTAATCATGATGAAATTGCAAAAGTAGCGAAGGGTGACCGTGAAACCCAAACCACCAGTTCCATTACTAATGCAAATATTAATTGCCCTTCCACAATACTGGCAAAATATGCTAAGGGTCCCTTTGACCCTATGTCTCCTCTAAGACAATTTGCAACAAAATTACAAAATAAACCTATGGCATTTAGGGGCACTAGGTTGTGGAAGTCCCACTTTTGTAACCTTGAATTTCAAGGCAGCATCACCAAAATTAACATCCATTTCCTTCAAATCTGAAACAAAGGTGTAGAAGCATGTGAGAAGTTGAATAGAAGAGTAAACTATACCGTTGAGATAAATAAGTTATGGGGTGGTCCAAGGATTGAAGACATTGCACCTATATTTGCCTCTTTGTCTCCAAGGTCGAGGTGTCTTCAAGGATAGGATTCTACTTTTACTACTTTATAGAGGCCAGTTGCACACATGCTAGTTTCTTCTACTTCAAGCGCAGCAGAGGCTAGGGGGAAATGCAAGATGGAAAGTAATGCTCCAAACCCACTAGTAGAATTATTCAATGTGCAATTGAAGGATGAGGCGAATGATGCCATTGGCATTCCATTCCATGTGGCTCGCTCTCCTCATTATAAGGAGGCAATGGCGAAGATAGCAAGGGCAATATCATCATATGTGCCAACAAGAGATACAAAATTGAGGACCAGAATCTTGGATAAGAACTATTCCAAGATAAATATTTTGATGGAGAAAATGAAGGAATCCTAGATCACAAGTGAATGTAGCATAGTCATGGATGGGTGGACGAACATTAGGCCTTGTCCACTCATCAATATCATGGTTACTTGTATAGAGGGCCCTTATTTTCTTAGAGTTGTTGATTGTTCGAGGCATCACAAGGATGTCGATTTTCAATTTCAAATCCTCAAGGATGTTGTAATGTCCCCAATTTAGCCCTACGCTCTTCATTTGGATTTAACCTATTTCCGAAAACTCATAGGCTAAGCAATTTGGAAATTAGGGTTTCCACTTTCAGATGCAATTTTGAAGGTCTGCATGTATGAGTTTCAGACGCATGTCTGGTGAAGCTTTCTGGGTCTTTGGAGAGCGTCAGGATAAGGTAGCATGCATGTCAAGATAATGACATGCAATTTTGGCTAGTACCTTGCATGTAGGAAAGGTTTCTGGGTTTTTTTGGGTTTTCAGAGACCTCTAGGGTGGTGTGACATGCATCTAAATCTGACAACCTTTCCGGGCACTTACTATTTATAGTAAGTCATGTTGGTTGCCCGATTTGTGCTCAAAGGCTATTTGGGAACACTTACTATTTATAGTAAGTCATGATTACTGCTCAGTTGGTGTTCAAATGGAGTTTTGTACACTTACTATTTATAGCAATTTGTTATTTTTGGTAAGTCCATTTTTAGCATTATCATTCTAGCAACAGCTTAATCATCTGTAGTTCAATTTGGCTTTCTGTTGAGTTTGAAGTGAACTTACTATTTTTTGCATTTTCTATTTTTAGTAAATCCATTTGTGGCAGTGGCATTATTATCAGCTTGGTTCAGCTCGGCTAATGTCAGTTTGCTATTTTTTAGCAGTTTATCAGTTGTAGTTTGGGCGTTGCTCTTGGCTTCCTCCTTGGACTGAGTTTCATACTTAGTCAATTTTTTATGTTCTGAAGTTGTACCCTCACACCTAGGTTTAATGACTTCAAGTCATTTTAAAGAAGGAGTCATAAAGGGGTTGGTCACTTTGAACATTTAATATTTATGCTAAATGTTTTATTAATGCAACTTTACGTTGGACGCCTAGAAGGAGATGTGTAATGTTTTATTAATTCAAATAAAGTGTTCATTGAGAGGTGGTGTCTCTTGGAGGGAGTTGAAGAGTTTCTTGAAGAGGAGTTACAGGTTGTTTGGGTTGCTCTTTGAGGTTATAAATTAAGGCATTGCTTGGAGTTGTTTATGTGGGAATTTTATGGTAAAGTTATGCTGCTGGACTAAATCCAGAACCTGGCTAAGGGGAAGCTTAGCAAACCAATCCATCCTTCGGGCCTGAAACTATGGCTACCTAGGTGGTTTATTGAGACTGTGCTTCACACAAAGGTGCAGATTGAGCTTCATCGTTGGAGAGTTTTGGTGATAATTTTCAATTTGTGTTTGCTCCTTTTTGAATGGCTGAAACGAAAAATTCAATTGGCAACTCTTTAGGTGATTTTATTTTCATTAAGGGTATTGATGCAATCTATTTCTATGCTAAGGGCGACCCTTCATGCTAAATATCAGATTTTATTTCAAAGTCTTTGATTTTCTAGAGAGGCCGTATTGTTCCTAGGGCCATACCAACCCCCTACAACTTGCAATGGGATTCGAGTTTCTCAAGTGGTGTTTGTTTTGCAATGTTTGACTCTTGCTTGCTGGTCGCCAAGCCTTTGAGAGTGTTGTTCTCAGTTTTGGAGTGATAGGCATTGTATTGAGAGAAAAATATGCATTTTGGTCGTTGTGTAGTTGCTGGTTTAAATTTCAGTTTGCTAGTTTCATATCAGATTTTTAGTAGTTCTGATTTTGAGCTGTAATTCTGAAGTTGAGAAGCTTAGAAGTTGAAGAACTTATCTTTCATCATTTAGCATTGTTTATACAGCATTAACACTTTGTAACTTGCAGATCATTTGCATTGTAAGGCTGAGAATAGTAGTACTATCTCAGTCATTTATATTTCTGCATTTACTTTGTGAATTTAATGCAAACATTGTAACCCCTAGATGGTTTACCGCCAGTGTGGAGGAATAAACAATTGTAGCTCTCATATCTCACCCATTGATTAAATGGATGCCTGCTCTTAGCAGATGAATTGTTCTTCTTTGTAATAGTTTCCCCCCCACTGAATAAGTGGTAATGCGGAATCTTTCATAGTCAGATCACCGCTTGCTCTTCATTTCCAGCTTTGCAATTCAGTTCATTTAATGCTAACGATCCCATCCCCATATGCTATCACCTTGCCTTCAATAGGATCTTGGTGAACATTCTTGGTGAAAGTTACTTTCAAGTTGGTTATCTTTTGGGAGCTAACGCTTATCATTGGTGGTGTGCTGGATTTTGTGGTTAAAAAATCAAGAAAAAACTAAGAGGCTTATTTCAAATGCTATTGAGGAGGTTGGGCCAAAAAATGTGGTCCAATTATTGAAAAATGTGGCCCATGTGTGCAATGCTGCCAGGAAGTTAATTGAGGAAGCTTATAGACATATTTGGTGGACTCCTTGTTGTGTGCATGCCATGAATAATGCACTCAAGGACATGGGAAAGATTGATTGGATCAAAATAGTTGTCAATGTTGCTAGAGATGTGTAGATGTTTATCTGCAACCACCACACTTCACATGCACTCTTTAGAACCTTCTCTAAGAAGGAAATTAGAATTCTTGAAACCTGTAGAGACTAGATATGCATCGTATTTCATTCTCTTGGAGAGGATGTTTGAGACTCAAGAGGCATTGCAACTAATGGTTATAACAACAACATGGAATCGGTGGCCCAAGACCAAGACAAAGCAAGGAAAGAGGGTGAGGGATGTAGTGAAGAGAGATGTTCTTTGGAGTGATGCAAACTATAGTCTCCATTATTACTCTAGTCTTCTAGGTGATTAGATATGGGGATACCAATGCACCTAGCCTTGGAGAGCTATATGAGTGCATTGATTCTATGCTAGACCAAATGAAGGTTGTTGTGCAAGAGGACCCCACATTAGCATTCTACAATGAGCATATTCAGCCAATCATTCATCAAAGACGGGATAAGCTCAACACTCCCTTGCACATGGCTACATATGCATTGAACCCCAAGTGGGGTACATGCAAAGGCCTAGTAGAGTTACACCCATATAGGATGTTGAAGTGAAGGTAGGGTGCATGAAGGCCACACAAAAGATGTATGATCCTATAGAGGCCAGCGTCATTCATACTGAGTGGACAAAATTTGCCACTCTTAGGGATTATTCTCAAGAGGTCAAGATGGATAGGAAAACTATGGCATAGGAGGACCCAATTTTGTGGTTGACTATGCATTCGCCTGTTGGCGTCAAATCTAACACGTTTGGAGTGCAGGTTTGTACAGACAGCTATGTACACTACGCAATGAGTGCTCTTCAAATTAGGAGGGGAAGCTCCCTCGTTGTGCTGGAATGCATGAAAAGAGAAGTAATCTAAGTCCTATCTTTTGTTCTCACCGGAAGAGGCACAAGGTTAAAAACCAAGAACGCTATGTGCCAAGGATTTTCTAATAGATCATTAACTACAACCAAGTTAACTAATTTTAATCTATCCGGGGCTTCCTCAAGAAAAACAGAAAGTATGAGGAAATGGAGCAGTGGATGACTATTATTGGATCTATAAACCAGTTTAGGGACCCCTACCAAGGCAAGGTGGCGCATCTATCAGCTCAATCTAGACAAGTTTATTGGGCACAAAACAGATTTAAGAATTCACCAAGATGATCTTATGAAACCCTGTGTGGCATAACACTTGATCAAAATAGTAAAACTTCACAAAACAGCCTTTATCATTACAATCTCACGAAACCCTATGTGGCATAACCCTTGCTTATAATGATAAAGATTCACGAAACAGATTTATCACCGTAATTTCTCGAAACCCTATGTGGCATAACGATTGATCACAATGGTAAAGATACACAAAACAAATTTATCATCTCAATCTCTTGAAACCCTATGTGGCATAACAATTGACCTCAATGGTAAATATGTTCAAACAGATCTAACTATGGGAGGAATTTACCATGCCAATCTTATGGAACCCTATGTGGCATAACACTTGATTGAAAGTAGTAAAGACTTCACAAAACGATTTTATCATCACAACCTCACGAAACCCTATGTGGCATAACACTTGATTGAAATGATAAAAGATTCACAAGACATAAAGAATCCACCATTACAATTGCATGAAACCCTATGTGGCATAACACTTAATCATAATAGCGAAGACACATGAACAAATACCAAAAGAGCAATATTGAGGGCAAGAAGCGCAGCGATATATTTCTCTCTCTCTGGGCAAAGTTATTTACAAATGAAAGTTTTATTTATATACATCAAGGTGTAGGAACCCTAAAATCACCTTTTGAGTTTAATTCATGCCTTGCAATGCATGCAAGATTTGGCTATTAACCCTAATAAACTTATACAGCTTAACCTGAAAGTTACCACGCTAACCAAACATCTAACCTAATACCGGACCATGTGCAGCATGCATCGCCTTATTTAAAGCAAAGTTAATCGGACACTACCTTCAAGAATCAAAACCTAACCCTAACTCCTCGGGTGGATGTGATAATCCCGAAGAGATAAGCATGTGTTAAGTCGCTAGTAAACTCAAGACTCCTTAAAGTCGAAGTTAATCGCCACTTCCATGACTTCCATCCCTTTCGGAATTAACTGTGTCTAACTCAAGGAATACTCCATGCTGTGTCATCTCTGCCTAACACTTCACCAAGAACCTTACCACTACTCAGTTTTTCAAGACTCCGACGCTGTCCAAAAAATACTAACCCGCTTCTTTCAATTCTCTCTGCCACTCTCCTTGATCAGATGCATACATTCCCTAACATTTTCGGGCTGCCTCTTTGAAACTAGCTGAAATCACTGAAATGTGATCCAAAATCTCCATCAAAATATCACGAACATGCTTCTGGAACTTAGTTTGCATAGCCTCGAGATCAGCGTAGGTACCATCTTCATGAAGATAATGGCGCAGTATCTTAATAACTTTGGCGGCTCCGTAAATGAAGTGATCTATGTTCCTTTTGCAACACAACGCTTCATTTGTCAGCTGCTCTGATGAAAACCTAAATTAAGACCGATTTGGTCTTGAATTCAGTTTAGTTGAACCGCCTTCTGAAAAACTTGCCCGTTGACTGTGAACACAGCTATGTTCTGACAACTTTCTGAAGAGGCTAACAATGGCTCCTGGTGAGGCTAAAAATACCCTGTCGGAGGATAATTTTCACCAAAAATTCTGAGACATGGGTTTTGTCTAGAAAAGGATTCTAAGACAACCCACAACGTTAGAATTGCGAAAACACGCCGTTTAGCCTAACATGCAAAGACTTTTCAGTCGAGAACTGCAGATGTTTTTAGAGCTTCTTGGGGCAATTTTTCATGAGAAAATCTGGAACATGGGTTTTGTGCACAACGGAACTCTGAACAAACCCAGATGATGAGATTTTCAAAAATATGTGATTTTGGCCCACATGCAAAGAAATTCTCGGAAAAAAGCACAGAGCTTCAGAATGAAGGCTACGGGGTGATTTTCTCGAAAAAATCTAAGACGTGGGTTTTGCTGTATATACTAAAATATGCGAACCCAGATGATCAGATTTTGAATAAATGTTGAATTTCTTTGACATGCGAAGAAAGTACCTAAGGTGAGAAATAGAAGAAATAAGACAGAAGATAGAAAGTTTTGCTTGTCCTGCTTCTGAAAAATCAGCCAACCTCTTCTCTGGAACTTGGTAAAACCTGCATGCAAAGTGAAAATAAAGTCTAGAATCTTCTTCCTCTGCACAATCTGAATTCGTTGCTACGAAGAACGCTGAATTCTGACACCTGTAGCACCTTTAGCTTGCTGGTCGCTCAAGAAGAATATAAACTTCGAAGTTTGAAATGAAGAAATAATGGACGCCAAGGCTGAAATAAATAAGCTTTCATCTTTGAAATTCGCATAAAGCATCAAATCCATGAAAAGTGCGCTTGGCTTGTGATTGGACCCCAACTTAGTTAACTGAAACAAAGATAAGCTAAATAAAGCACCATGCTTTAGGGTTTTCCCTTTTCAATCTTCAGTTAACAAATTCATGCGAATTTGACTTTAGTTGACAATTCTTGTTGAATTCGCCATCTTCACACTTGCTTTAAATTCACAATTTAGAACTAAAGCGTCCCTTTTGAGAACTTCAGTTGACAATCTTTGTTGAAAATAATTCGCCAATTTCATGCTTTAAACAATTCTAAAAATAGCGACCCTTTTCAATCTTCAGTTGGCCTTCAAAAATGCGCCAACTTCACACTTATGCTTCAATATAATTCTAAAAATAACAACCCTTTTGGAACTAAAGTTATTATTCCTTGAAAAGTGCGTAGCTTCACAAAACTATGCTTCACTAAATATGGCGACCCTTTTCATGACTGAAGTTAACAACTTCATGCGCCATACTTCACTAAACTTATGCTTCACAATTGCAACCAAATTCGCCATGCATGTAAACTTCAGTTGACATGCAAGAATAATCTTCAGTTAAGTGAACATGCAAACAAGTTAACTCAACATGCAAGATAGTTAACTGAACATGCAAACTAGTTAACTCGACATGCGAACTGGAAGATCACTCAACATGCCAATATACGAACTGAAGATGACAACCCAGAAATCGTTCAGTCTAACTGCAGTCAGAACTCCAGTTAAGGCGTCCATTCAACTCTCTTTCGAAAACTCAACTTTGAACTCTCAAACGAATTCTAGACTTAGCCAAATTTCATGAAAATTTAAGCTAAAACCTCTGCCGGGACCTCTGTTCATCTTCTGACACTGGTTGACTAACTTCTCCGATTGACTAGCTAACAGGTGCATCGCAGAGCTAAGTAAAAACTAATCAAAAGATATCTTGAGATTGCACGTCATAAAACTGACATCTGAAGACTCAAAAATCCAAGCGCCTTTTCCAAAAGCTGCGCTTTTTCTCAGACTTAGTCAAATTTCAACTTCTGTATCTCGAACGAAGGGAAAAATAAAATCCTTCATAACTTCTGTTTTATCAACTTTCAGGACTGGATCTTAGGTTCACTGCGAAGCCGACCTCATTCTGCACAACAACTGCAAAGGCACATCTCCCAAGAAAACGTCTGAGGGGTGAAAAACAAGGGCGCCTTTTTGAAAAGCTGCTCTTTTTCCTCCAGACTTAGCCATTTCTGGAAACGACAAAAATAATATAAAAACTCCGACTGCAAGCTGCTGAGTCATCCTCTGAACTGACGGAGACAGGCAACGGAAAGCTGAACGTAACACGGACACATTGAATATCTAAAATCATCAGAAAGAAAGCATTAAAGGCCTGAAAAGCTTAGGCGCCTTTCTCAAAATGTGCTCTTTTGCTTTTTCCTCTGATATTTTGACTAAGATTTGACCCTACGTTCGTCCTCAGGTTCAGGCACTTCAGCAACTCAGATTCACCCACTGACGGATGTGTCGTGAAGCTTGAACAAATGTGAGATAAACATCTTGGGTGGCATTTAGCCAAAAACCTACGTTTGGCACCTCAAAAAGATGGGCGCCTTTTTGAAAAGCTACGCTTTTCTCCAGTGTTAGCCAATTCTCGCTTTCGCCTCATTTTGCGCTGTATCTTCTGTAACTTGAACAAAATAGGTCCGTTTGATAAACTTGATAGCTCACTGCGAAGCTGACGTGATACCGGACAAATGTCTGCTGGAGGTGACAAACCCTAAAAACAGGATCTAGGCCCCTAAAAGATAGGGCGCCCATTTGAGAATGTGCTCCCTTCTCCAGAGATAGAAAATTTTGATGTTTTTCCTTCAAATTTTCACTTTTCTTAAATCTCTTCGGTAACAGACTGACATGATACTGACACCAACTCCATATTTGAAAACCCCAAAAATGACCATTTGACAACACTTTAACAAGATTATGACTCAATTAAGCAAAATGCCTTAGTGAAGCAAAAATTTTGGTTTTGGGTACAACAATGACAGCTCCTAAAGCAAAACATTTGGTTGTAGCGAAGCATGTGCTGCGATATGTGAAAGGCACTTCTGACTTTGGCATTTTGTATGGAAGGTCTAAAGATCCTAAGATGATTGGCTATACAGACTCAGATTGGGCAATTTCTGTGGATGATAGAAAGTCTACTTCAGGTTATGTATTCAGTTTGGGTACAGGTGCAGTTACATAGACCAGCAAGAAGTAGCAGGTAGTGGCTCTTTCATCGATTGAAGCTGAATATCGAGGAACCGTTAAAGCAACTTGTGAGGCAGTTTGGCTTCGAAGGGTGCTTTCGGACATGCAAATGTCTCAAGTAGGGCCTTCCCCCTTGTACTGTGACAATCAAGGGGTGTTGAAACTCGCCAAAAATCCAGTCTTCCATGAAAGGACAAAGCACGTTGAACTTCATTGTCATTTCATCCACTAGCTTGTCGAAGATGGATTAGTAATTTTGTAGTATGCTCCAATAGAGGATTAGATTGTAGATATTCTCACCAAGTCTTTGAGCTTGGATAAGTTTGTCAAATTTAGGGAGCATCTTGGTGTAGTTGATAGATTGAGCATTAAGGGAGGGTATTAAAATAATATTTAGTATTTATTTAATGCTCAAATTGTAACGTATGTAACTATAAATTAGCTTTTGTTAGATTTCTTGCTATTTTTGTCATTCGTGATGTTTCCGTTCTTGCATCTATATCTTTGGAAACATCTTCTTTGTATTCTATAAATGAAGCATTCGCTTCTTGTAAATAATATTGAATATTTGAAATCTCTCTATTGCTCTTCGTTTCAATTTCATCTTGCCAAGGGACCCCCCCTAAGGCTTGTATAACAAAACTTGCTGATTATAAAATAGATATACATTCTTGAGAAGATCTACCTTTAAAGAAACAAATCCTAAATCAAGTGGAACTCCATCAAGTTGCCTCGTGACCCTCGAAAGGATGTAGCTTCGAGCTGAATTCCCGAGTTCTTGGACTACCATTTTCTTGAACTCCCAAATCATTGATTCCCGAATTATTTAACAACAATCCATATTGATCTCTGCAAACATAGGGCTCTATCAAGTTATTTGATGACCCTCAAAAGTGTATAATTTTTTATCACAGTCTTGTAAACTCGCTGGACAACAATCCATATTGAGTTCAACACCAAATCCCTTTCTTGTCTCCAAAAATCGAACTTCACAATATATGTATCCTTGAAATCCATCAACATCAACAAGGAAAACAAGAAAGAAAACAAAAACACTTCTCATACATGTTGTGACCTTTTCACACATCGCCCCATTCAAAATGGGGACCCCCTAATTTTTGCTCCATTCTGGTCTTTTGGCTTGGGTTTTTCTCTCTCTCTCCTTCTCTGTCTCTTTTCTGATGCCTGCCTTTCGAGGATTGTGCTCGTCATTGAGCTTAAGCGTAAAATTGACCAAGTCTGAAAATTAGGGTTTCATCTTTCTGGTCAGTCCAAGGTCGAGCGAAGTGAATAAATTGAAAACAGAGCTTAGCATTGTTGTTAGTGTGCTTCCAACAAGCTTTCACTGAAATTTCATCAAATTCGAGTACTTACTATTTTTAGTAAGTATGCAATTCTGGCAATCCGTGGCATTTCGAGATTCCGACAGTCACACTGCATTCGGAACACACCAAGCTGCTCGTGTGCAAAATTTGAGCAGAAAGACAACTTTCTATTTTTAGCATTCGACGGAGCAAATTTCGGGCTTAGATGAAGAGTTTTCTTTGCATGTCTGGATATTCCTTTTGGGTTTTTTAAGACCTTCGCAACGATATAGCATGCAAAACGAGATGACAACTTTCAGAGTCCAACCTTCCGAGGCTATTTTTAGGGTTTGCATGTCAGGGTTTCCTTTGCATGTCTGCATATTCCTTATGGGTTTTTCGAGAGCTTCGCGATGGTGTGACTTGCAAATGGAGATAATCACTTAGTAAGGAACTTACTATTTTTAGCAGGTGCATCCCGACAGCCGCTTCCCAGCACTTCAGAATCACGAGCTGATCGCAATGCAACAAAAATGAAGACAAACAGAGATCATTTGATACGCATGGAGAGAAAATTAGGGTTTCCAGCTTCGGGACTTGAAAAGAGGGGTAAAAAGTCAGAATTTTCCAAAACCGAAATAAACCACCGCGATTAGCATCCTTCGGGCTATCTGCTGGTAAAATTTGAAGTCAAACGGAGCACTTACTATTTATAGTAAGTCATTTTGGAAACAGGCTAAAAATAGCAAATCCGTTGTATGCGCCGATGCCAGCAGGAAGGTCACGTGGTGAGGAGCACATCATTCAAATTTCAAGTCAATCGGAGCAGTGGAGCTATCAGAAGCAAGCAGTTACTATTTATAGCAAATCACCTTCAGAAATGGGCTAAAAATAGTAGGCCGACCTAAAATAGCAGTGTCAACAGGGTAACAAGGTCGTAAGGATGCAGTGTTTGAAATTTCAAATCATTCTGAGCTTCAGGGATGCAAAAATCAGAGGGCCTACTATAAATAGCAAGACATGGATAAATTGGCAAAAACGAGGAAAAATTGACTAAGTCTGGAACTTCATCCTGCAGCCATGGCAAAATGCGCCCAACTCAAGGTGAAAGCATAAAAAATTCTAAGTATGAGACTTCGTCCACCTCCTAGGCCAAAATGCACCCATGCTTGGAAAGTCAAAGAAAGTCAACAATTTTCATCTTGTAGCTAGGCCAAAATGTGCCCACCTTGAGAGTTGAATATCAAAATTTTTCTAAGTGTTGAACTCGTCCTCCACCACCCTCCAAATGCACCCATCCTGCACATAGGTGGAAATGCGCCCAAAAGAAGAAGAAGAAGTCAAATGAGTCAAAGTTTTTCATCCCTCTCCCTATGCAAAATGCGCCCAAAAGAGGGCATGTAAGGACAAAAAGGAGAAGTTGAAAGGTCACAAAAGCACGTGGTTATAAGTTTCATCCTCCTCTACATGAAAAATGCGCCCATGCAACAAAAGGTCAAAGGAGTCAAAGGAATTCGTCCTCCTCACCCATCAAAATGCGCCCAAAATGAAAGCAAGTCAACAAGTCAACAATTTTCATCCTTCACCTATGTGAAAAATGTGCCCAAATGAGGTCAAGTGAAGACAAAAAACGGGAAGTTGAAGAGTCATCCTCCATGCTAGCCAAAATGCGCCCAAGTTGAAGGTGGTAAAAGTGAAGGTAAGGTGGTGAATGAGGTAAAAGGTGAGTAAAATACTCCAAGGCGTGGTCAAAGCAAGGTAAGTGCTAGGCGTGGCAATATTCTTCTTCAAGTGCTATATGCGCCCAAGGTGGTAAGTGTTATAAGGTGTTAGAAAATATTGCCAAAGGCGAAACAAAATGCTAGGCGTGGTTTTAATTTGCTTCAAGTATGCTATGTGCCTAGGGTGGTGAAATGAAATATAAGATGATGTGATGAATATTGCTAAGGCGATTGGAACTTCAAGTGAAAATATTTTCCAAGTGTGAAATAAAATGCAAGGTGGTGAGAACAAGATTGCAAGGCGTTGGAGTTGCAATATAATGAATTTTTCCTAAGGCATTGAAGATGATGGAAGTTAAATATGATGTGCTTGCAGGAAGACCTTCTAAGTGAAATAAATTTTTCTCACAGGCAAAGTGATCAAAGCTAAAACTTCCAAGGCAAAATTTCTCTAAGGCAAAATTTTCAAGATGATTTAAAATTTTTCTAAGGCAAAGTATTTTCTTCTTTAGAAAATACGCCTAGAACTCAAGGTGGTGAATTTTCCTGAGACACGAGCAATTTTCCAGTGACAGAGTCAGAAGGTGATGACAATGCAGGATGAATTCTAAAATTTCTCAAGTCTGGGCAACACAGGATGATCACAGATGAAGAACGGATTCAAACTGGTGGAATAATATTTTTCTAAGGTTTAAAAATTTTAAAAAATTAAATGAACCCGTTCGTTGTGTACCCATGGATTCATCGCGTTTCGGATAAAATTTTCTTCTGGGTACTGAACATTTGTGATGATAGATGGATTTCCATGTCTTCGCACTTCGCCAAGACCTTCAGCATGAGGAATTTAATCGGTGCTCGAATTGTGAGTTTTCCTAAGGGTAAATTTTAAAATTTTCTAAGGCAAAGTGAATAAAATGTGTTTTCAAGATAAATTTCTCCAGACAACGAATTTGAAGTGAATTGCCTAGATGATTTCGATCGAATTCTTCACAGATGAATTCTCCAGAGCATCAAAGATGATTCAAATTTAAAAAATTGCAAGGCAGAGCTTCGGCTGGCGAATAGAAATTGTTAAATTGATGAGTTTAAATTAAAAAAATTTCGAAAATGAATTCAAAAGATGCCAGTCAAAGTTGAACTTCTAGAAGGTTGAGATTCTCGGACAAGTGTTAGAAATACCAGAGAGGGAAATTCGAATTCTTGAAGTGGAGTGGCGGAAATTTAATGTACTGGCTATAATTGGCTCCTTCTAGAATTCGATTTTTGGCTATAAAATTGAGAAGTTTCTCACTTCTTTTTCACAGCTGAAGGAGTTTGATTTGCTCTGAGTTAGACATTGCAGTGAGTTGCTGAAGACTAAAGTGCTGAAGAAGTTCGAATTTTTTTTGTAGCTGCAATTGTTGAAGAAGCTCAAAATTTTACTTGCTGAAGGTTGCTGGGTGAAAGGCGTTGGAAGTTCCTGTGACTAAAATTCGAATTTGCTAAAGGTTGATTGAAGAAGTTTCGACTTAAAGAGAAATACTGCTGAAGCTTGAAGAAGATCATATTGCTAAAGCTGAGGATGCCTTGAAGTAAGAAGAGTATATTGAGGTGCGAACTTGCTGATTTGAAATTGAAGAGGTGTGAATTCAAAGAGCGAAGTTACTGAAGTTAGTGAAGTACAAACTTGCTGATTTGAAGAAGTACGAATTTACAATTGCTGATTGAAGTTGCTAAGTTGCTGAAGTTAAAGTTTACTTAGAAATCTTTTCTAAGTATTGAAGTTCAAAATCTGTTGAAGAGAAGAAGCTGAGGTTTGCGAATAAGAAATGTTATTACAGCTTCCCAAGTTCTTGAAGTCGACTGGCAGTCCCTGCACAATGTTTTATTTATTTTATAAATTAATTTGCTGATGAATGTTTGTTGTGTTGCAGATGGCTGAGGCAAGGGTGACTGGGAAAGACAACAATGGTGCATCCAGGCAAGCAGTTATAAAGAAGCTGAGCAAGACATTTATGCCAGAGTCAAAATTCATTTCGAAGTTGGGCAAGCTGACAGATACCAACTTGGGCTCCATCAACCTTGAAACTTTCAAGAACAGAATGTTGGGGATTGGAAGTCATCGACCTTCAAACACTTCGCACAATATTGTTCGAAGCGGATTATATGCAGCTGCTGGTTTCCCACCAGCCATTCAGTGTTCGGAGCTGATGATGGAATGCGCGAATTGCTATGAGAAGGATCACAGATCGATCATGTCACCAGATGGCCAAGTGCTAGCCAATCTCACTCCTGCTGCCATTGGTGAAGCTTTTGGGATCCCGGTGCACAGGAATATGGTTTACAAATCCAGAGAATGAGCTGAGCGAATGTATGCTTCTGCATTCGAGAGATGCATGGAGACGATCAATACTCACTGGATGATCAATCCCAAGCCTTCTCGTACGAAGCTGCCAAGACAAATTATAGCGGATGACTTGAAACAGGAGTATTGCGATCTCATCATGATGCTGAGTCGAGTTAGAGGTTGCCCACAATCTTTCATTTTTGAGCCATGGATGTTTTATTACATCAACCTCGTGCTGGAAGGAAAGGACTACGTCAACTGGGCTGCAATGATCAGTGACAATTTGCACGAGCAACTCCTGAGCCTAAGAAGGACAAAGACGTTCTATATGAGCTCTTACATCATCTACATGCTGGCTCGTATGACGAAGTATAGAGGAATTTCTTACAAGAAACTTATCGGTTGTGGCTCTCACTAGTTCAAAATCCATGAGGCTTGTCCACAGTTACACCTGGCAAAGTACTACCTATTACAAGCGTGTCAATGACGCCTTCACCATGCATATCACGAGATTACTTCAGGAGCGGATGCATCACAGAATCTCGAGAGAGGCCCAGGAATTGATTGAAAGGTATGGGTGCTGGTTTATACAGTTTCCGAAGTTTTCTTACATAAGGCTGCAAGGTTTTTCATCATATCCATATAGGCTGCCTAAGTACCCAACCAATAGGATTTTAATGTTAGAGATATCTAGGCAATTGGTTGCCTATGATAAAATTCAGAAGAAGAAGAAAAAGGGAGGTGTTGACTTCCCAATTG
This sequence comes from Sequoia sempervirens, assembly GCA_007258455.2. Classification (NCBI taxonomy): domain Eukaryota; kingdom Viridiplantae; phylum Streptophyta; class Pinopsida; order Cupressales; family Cupressaceae; genus Sequoia; species Sequoia sempervirens. The sequence continues at coordinate 188,283 of VDFB02166035.1, read as the reverse complement.
TCATGGGCAATTCAGACGAAGTGTGTCCTTCATTACATGCAGCCAGAGAAGCCGAGAGTGAGCTTCAATTTTATCACTTTTCATATCACACTAGCTGACAACACTATGATCCACATAATAACATCAAATGGGTACTGTCAGAAGAGTTTAAACACAAGGCAAATATTGAGGATTATTGGGCTGATGCATCAGAAGAGATTGAAGTCAGGGAAAGAATGTTCTCTCGGTTGTCGGTTAACATGATTAGGGAGTGTGAAGTTGTTCCGGTTCCAAACCAGGTGAATGAGGATATGGACGTTGTCCATCCAAATTATGCAGCAGTGAGAGATACTCTGCTTCCGCTCCCGGATTGGTCAGAACCAGAGGTTGCTGACTTGGACACACTTTCTATTCCAGTCTTGACATTCACCAGAGCATGGGTTGACAGGCGGGTGAACAGGTTGAAGAGTAGGTCAATTGCTTTGACTTACAACTTGATGGGAGATCACAGGACACCCACCACTGGCAGAAAGAAACAGATCACCCGAGGTCCAGAATCCAGAAGAAAGGAGCCAGTTCGGCAGGAGCCCATTCGGCCGGAACCTCCACGAGTTGCAGTTGAATCACCCATGCCATTGGAGACACGTTCTCCAAGTATACAGGAGGTTTCTTTATTTGCTGATCAGAGAAATGCATTGAATCAGGTGCAAGCAGTACAGGAAAATAATCAGCCATCACGGAGGGAATCAGTTGGCCAGAGCGTCAACGCACCTAGTAGAGTTGATCAGCAGGATGATGAGGGGACTACTACTGACCCTCAGTTTCAGCAAGACTTAGAGGCGGCTATGGAGGATGATGATGATATTGTTTCAGGAGACACTCAGCCACTTGAGGATGATGAGCCTCACCAGAATGATATAGAGGTTGAACAAGTTCAAGAAGTAGAGGCACAAGAGCAGTAGCCCTTTGATATACAGTATACAGTGCCTGATTGGCTTAAGGATAGGATGAGAAGAAGCCCCAGTGAGGAAATTGATCCAGCAGTTGAAATGGAAGAATTCTTGAACAGGATCAGTGCACCTCCATAGAAGAAGAGAGCACGGAAGTTCTCAAAGATATTAACAGATGAGGATGGCTCTCGCACCCTTCATGTAGCCGTGCCACAGGTTGATTGTGACCGAGATGAAGCAGTGCCAGAGAACTACGTGGTCACAATTTTGGAGTTAGGACGCCCCACTGGTGCACAGATTGTAGAGGAGTGTGATAACTCCTACCTCGCCCTCAAGGACAGATTATTCAAGAAGGAAAGAAAATACAAGAAGTTGAAACGAGAGCATAAGGCCTTGATTGGATATGTGCAGCAGTTGTCTCGTTCTCGTGGGCAGGAAATTCCAGTAATAGAGCTTCCAGCAGAGATACCTAGAGAGTCCATCAGTGGCTTGATGGAGTTAGGGAAGATGGTGAAGGAGGCAGACAAGTGGGTCACGGGAGTTCATGATGAGACAGAAAAGTTTATGGAGGACCTTGCTTTTGCTTTTCAGCAGGCTTCCAGTATTTTGGCATGGATGGAGCCAGTTGATCAAGCTTGGGGAGATGCTTCTGTTTATCAGAGCAAAGTAATTCAGCGTCTCGAGGCTTTGAGGCGTGCTCCTTTGCGATTGCTGATTGATGGAGGGGTCATTCAGGAGAATGACAGGTATGATTTCTCTAGATGGTATTCTTCAGCAATCACAGGACATAGTTTCTTGGATGTAGCACAGGCGGATTCAACCAGGGTACGAAAGGCCATGACTAATATCATTGATGGAGTTCAGAATACTTTCGAGGCCATATTTGCTAGGCGGTTGAGTCCAGATGAGGTGAATGTTGATAATTTGAGGGGTAGGCTGGTGCCTTTCTTTTCAGAGGTGAAGACCTTCGTACAAGATGATTTCGAGAACACTTCTACTTTCTCCATCTTGATCTAGAGCACGCAGGATTCCTTGGTTGCTTGGAGAAAATCTTGTGCAAGGCATGAGCAGTCTGTTACAGTATTGGAGTTTCAGCTAGATTGCATTCCACCTATTTCAGTTTAGGAGGTTGAGGCTGTACTTGGCAGATTCGTTGAGTTTGCAGCCAAAGAGAAGGAGAACGGGAATGCACTACTGGACGATGATCTTCTAGAAGACTGATTATGGGCATTAATTGCCTTTACTATTTTGGGAGTGAGTGGGAATCTTTGCTCATTTATTACACCACTCCCCATTCTGGCAGTTTTTAGGGTTAGGGCTGAGGTGGCTTAATCTTAGCCACTCTTTTGATTGTAATCTTAGCCGTCCATTGAACTAGGCTACCTATAAAAGGGGGAGTCCCCCTCATTTGTAAGACATTAGATTAGAATCAGAATTGAGTTAGAGATTGGAGACTAGAGAGTAGAGCATAGTAGACATTTTGCTTAGCATAGTGTGGAGAAGAAAGAAAGTTTTCCCTTTGAAAACTTTTGTGGAGATTGTTGTGTAACACTTTCATGATAATAGATCTTTTCATTGATGGTGGAATTCGTCTTTGTCATGGATAGCTAGCAAGGTCTCTTCTTCCTTTCGGATCCAAGTAGCATAGTCTTTATCTCATGCAAGAAGTTTACTTTGATGTGTGGCGTTTTATTGAGGTAGCTTCATTTCATTCCATACCACTAGCGGCTTGTTGATGATAAGTTTGCCTTGTGTGGTCCACTGGAAATTATCTTGAATTTAACTTCGATTGTGATTTGTATACTTATATACGTCGTCTTGATGGTATATGTATGCTAAATTATAATTTGAATATCTTTTGCTATCCCTTTGAAGATTGCACTAATTTTGCTGAAGCTGTTCGACGTGAGGCTAAGTGAAATTTGGTCGAAGTCTTCCGAAATTGAGCTCCACATATCCTGCATTTTAGAATAGAATGTAGAAACTCTAGTTTCCCCTTTCTCGGACTCTGACTTGTTTTTCTGAGTTTTTTGAAGTTTTGGTAATTTTTGATGTTTTTGAGGTTTTTTGACAAGAATTGAAAATTGCAATTTTTGCAATAGATTGAATAATGAATTCAAATAAAATAATATATCTCTGTAAATGAAAGATTCTATTGCTAATATGATAGCCAGGCAATTTATTGATCTTCTGAAACAAGTACAATAATGATCCAGAGACATGCAAAGTAAAAAGGCAATATAATATTGAAAAACCTGGTACTTGCAGCTTGCTGGTAATTGCTTAAAAAGGTACAGCTGTGATGAAATCTCACTTCTCCCTTGATCTGGTGATGTGCAATGGTGTCTGGAACCTAGGCGCCCAAACTAGCAAAGGCAGACTGTCCCAAAAGCAGGCGACTTTCTTCCAAGAGAGAATACGCCCTTTATTAATGATGGTACGGGCTGCAACTTAACTGGTACGACTTTCACCCAGCAGCCAATGACTGAAATGTACGGCCTCTATTATGATCTTCAGATCTCTGGTTGTTAGGCGCCTGCAACTGTCAACCTCCTCTGGAGATATACTCTGAAGAAAGTGTTTCAAATGCGAAGCTACAGCTTAAGTGAAAAGTACGGCCCTGATGTACCTAGTACGGCTGATAGCAGCAAACAATAATTTGTACGGCTTCTTTTGAACTCTCCAGAATATCATTAAAATGGCGCCTCAATCAAGCAAACCCTCCGGAATGAATATCTCTCTGAACCCCAGATGAAATAGATGTCTATGAAGCTCTGTAATTTCTTCTGGATGAAGAAATCTCACAACTGGCAGTAAATCGGGTGATATCTCACACCCTCTGAACTGATTCGATGGAGATGGCTCGTTCTCCAAAGAATTTCGAGATGAAACCCTAAGGTCTCTGTTCTCAGACAAAACTGATCAATTTTCAACAAGTCAAAATATGCATAATGCTCAATTCCCAAGGCAAATCCACTCTTATGCTGAAAAGTGCGATTTCCTTAAAGATAGGGTTTTATTAAAATATTGACTTTTAATTCTTTTATTATTTTCAATAGTCTCCGTCAAATATTTTAATATTAATTTAAATGTCCATTTGGCCCCTTCTGATGATGGGCGCACCCCTCAAGACAAATCACTTAAGTTATAATTTAAAATTATAACTTTATATTATAATCATTAATTAATTAATATTTAATCAATGCAATTAAATATTAATATTTCTCCCGTTACTCATCCGATTCCTGTTCCGTCTGAAGCTGACGAACTCTGAAGTGATTCTGGATGCCGCCAAAGCCATACTGCTAAAAATAGCAGGGGTCCCACACTGCCTGCCAGGAACTGCTAAAAATAGCAATTCTGCAACAAACGTCCGAATGAGCCCGAACGAAAGCCAATTGATCAATACTGCCAATCTGATGCTGAGCCAAGCTCCAAAATGACCCTCTAACCACTCTATCAGCCTACGAGGGTCTCCTGATAGGCCAAACTTACGAACTCTGATGCTCGTCAAAAAATGGGGACATGACATAGAATATAAGTTTCTTAGGCCTTACACTCATTTACTTTCTGCACATTCCTGGTTAGCTTCAGGAAAACATACTATATTGCCGAATCATACGTACAAAATCCCCTTCAAATCATCCATTTGCTGTTAACTGCAAGAATCTTGAACAATTGTGTAAGTCCCCTCGTGAGAAGACAACAACTCACATCAAACCAACTGAGGGTATTCTAAGTATTCGGAACCTTGGAGTTGAACGTGCGAACTTTCTCGCAATCTTAGCGCACAGAATACTTTGATCAAGAGAGAACGGAATAGCCTTCAAACTATTTTGTTCTGCTGATTGGTGCGGTCATAAAAATCAGATCAACAATACAGAGCACCATCTCAAAGTGAGAAGTTGACTTGAGATGATGGAAATTCCTCCATCCTCCAATGCCTCTAGCCTCCAATGTGATGGCTCAAAGTACTAATCCATTTTGAGTAATGTTGACAAAATCATCATCTGGTGAATCTTCATCCTCATCCTTAATACAAACCAAGTTACCTTCATTTGTTTGATCTTTGAGATTTCCTTTAAGAACATCTCTGGATCGAGTTTTACAAGACCAAGCTATGTGACCTTTTTTCTTACAATAAAAACATTTAATTTCCAAAAACATGTCTCTCTTCTTTGAATTGCATGCCATTATACTCTCGCTCCAACTTTTTATGAAATGAACTTTGTTCCTGCCCTTTATTGGTGTGTGCCTTCTCTGCAAGTTTTCAAACTTCAAAATCTCCTTCTCCACTATATGTTGTGTGTCTGTATATGACAATGCATGCTTTTGCTCTTTGAAACTTTCTTACCCATATGAAGTAGTATCTTGTTGTATAGGCAAACATTTTTTATGTTATGATATTTATGTACCCCTTTAAAGAGGCATGCACCTCATAACCGAGAAACATTTTTTGTATTTTGAAAACTTGCAAGTCTTCATATTGGTGCATGCTCTTACACTAGCAACATTTTTTGGTTTCACAACTTACTTTTTGCACTACAATGCACCAGCACATGCTCTTACATTGGTCTAGAACTTTTCGTATTTGAACTTTATGCATGTATTTGGAGTGGCTCATGCCATTGCATTGACAAAAATCTTTTCAAATTTTGACTTGTGTTCCTCATGGTTAGGCACACGCCACTATGTTGTGATGCACTTTCATTGACTTTTGGCAAAACTTACACTCGTTCATTGTAGTGCATGCCTTTCCATTGGTTGACAGTTTTTCATGCCTTAGCAATTTTTTTTCCTTTTCTCACTTGTTTGAGCTTTGATCTTCACCTTATCCGATGCTTGGGAAAGCTTCCTTCATTGGCCCTACAAAAAGATTGACTAGAGATGACAAAAATGACATGGATGACCATGACAAGGGTTAGAAACATTACTCATGATTTAAAGAGATGACAATTTCTTGGTTTGAAACTTGACACATGACAAAAAATTTGTGTGGGTATAACAAGATCTTCATTCCTTTCTCATTACTTCAATGCAAATAAAAGTTATTGGTATCTTTGTTGAAAGAGTATGAGAGGCTAAAAATTCATGGCTTCTTTGTGTAAGACATAAATTCATAAATAGGATTTCTATCAACACCTAACCTTCTTGATGGTTTCTAGTTATTAGTCATGATAAAAATCCTCTTGTTGAAGCTCCCTGAAATAAAGAACATACGATTTACAAACAAGGAGTTCACATCATTGTAGATGCTTTTTGCCATGCCTCCCATTTTTGGGTGCCTTGGCCCAACCTCAAGGCTAAATATTAACTCTCTCTAGCCATGTTTGAGACTTTCAAAGGAATCATTATGACTACTCTTGAGGAATCCCATCACAAGCTTGGGAATTCTTGTTTGCCCCTTTTGTGGCAAGATTCATTCTGGCATTTGGACACACCTTTTGCTTGATACCAGCCTCAATTTTGCTATGATTAACTCTCCAACTAATTTGCTATGAAAATCTTGATCACAAGGGGAATCTCAACCCCTCCTCAAGCCTAGAGGAGAAGATTCAACACAATTTGGCAGGCAATTGTTAAGCCCAAAAACCTTAATATTCCTAGTGTCTTCATTGTGAAGGGCTTCCTTTTGGGGATAGACTTCAACATCTGGCATAGCAAACCCCAAAAGCATATTTATTGATGTCCTAAGTCTCTTAAGCATCTTTTGTGGTTTTTCTCTTGAACCCAATCTATTGGGAGCTGGATTTACGTTTTATTCAAACCCTTTAAACCCAGATTACAACAGCAGTGAAACAACATACATATAGGCTGCCTAAATATAAAATAGAGTACTCTATAACAGAAACCAGACTACAACAGTGAAGCGGCAACAAATAGGCTGCCAAAACACGGAAAACCTCACTTCTAAGTGAGTAAAAACAACACAGTAGAAACCTAGAAATTAAACTTCCATAGCCTATGCTTCCTCTAGGTGATTTTTTGTCTGAAAATTCACTTTTAGCTATGGGAAGATAGAAGCAATACTATTTTTTCTCAAGCATATGTTTAATCTCACTTTGACACGATCTCACAGACTTATTATAAATGTTATGTTGCAAGTACAAATCCAGTTAGAGAAAGCTGTTCTTGAGGTTGACTGCTAGAGCCTAGGATAATACTACCACATGGTGACCTACCTGCCTGCTGCTCTTGCCAGTGCCATAGTGCACCCAAGGCAAGGTCAAGGACATGACCAGTGGAGTCATTCCTGCTTGTACCACTGCTTTCAAAGTCAGACAAGATTTTTTATCCCCCTCCTCATGGAGGCAATGGTTAGGCCCCAACAAGATAAGTTACTACAGCTGGAATTTGTGCCTACCTCCTTGCAACAACAGATTCACTTGCAGGTTACTGATGCAAAATAAAAAGAAGCAGAACAGCCATATTGTGACCCCTTATCTAGAGATATTGATTTGCTAATACAAGGGCCTGGTTGGGGTGATAAGGTAGATAATCCTCCAAATCCTATTGCTTTGGTTGCCAGGTAGCATATTTATGTGTGTTTTGATGTTTGTACTTGTTTTTAATAGCATCCTTTGGGGAATTCAAATTTTTTATTGTAATTATTTTTGAGTTGATAGTTGTGCTGGCCTGGGGCCACGTAGACTTTACCACTTCACTTGGGAAGTGACTCTTGGGGTGTGATTCCTATTCTACCCATACAAAGTTTTCATATCAGGCCAGATTTCAAGTTAAAACCTTGTCTTTTCATATTTTTTCAATGTTCCACGGAGTTTCGGGGACGGGGACGGGGGGACGGCGGGGGACGTGTTTCCGAGATGGGAGACGGGGGGCCTAAATTGGGGGACGCGGGGGGACGGCGGCGGGGGGGCGGCGGGGGGGTGGCGCTAAAATACATATAGTACTTGAAAATTAAAACTTAAAAGATTAATAATTTAATTGTCTAAACTCTAAACACAATAACACATTGCAATAATATATCATTTCATTGACATTGGAAATGCAACAAGAACTATATCAATATGTTTCATAATTTGAGTTTCATAATCATGATTCATGAATCATAATTTGATAATTACAATCAAGTATCACTGTATTATCAATGTTCAAACTTCAAACTTCCAAAACAGAGTACAAGTAACAAAATACTGAAAATAGTAAATACTAATAGACTAATAGTAAATCAAAATGGCTCCAGGCTAATGGCCTGATGCTGCTAATGATCTAATCATCTCCAAGCTCCATGCCAATCTCCTCATCACTAGAACTGCTAGACTCCGCATGCTGAAGCTCATCTAAACCAATACCAACCAGCCCTGTCTCTGTAGGATCATCATCTATCTGTGATGGCTCTTCTGGCTCTACATCCCATCTGGCTGCTGGACTCTCCTTGTATGTAGTTGTGTTGCGGTCAACTAGACGTAAGGCACTATGTACAGCCACAAGCTTCTCTGCCCTCCTAGAAGTAAGCCTGTTCCTCTTAACAGAGTGGATGAAGCTATAAGTGGACCAGTTCCTCTCAGCAGCAGAAGAACTAGAAACCTGGGACAGCAAACGAATGGCTAGAGTAGTAATCAAAGATCTAGGCCCATGCATAGTCCACCACAACTTGGGGTCCTCCTCTGACATAGTCTCCAAATCTACCTTGGCCGCCTCTGAATATCCCCAAAGAGTGGCAAATTTTGTCCACTCGGTACGAAGCAAGCTGGCCTCTGTAGGATCATACATTCTGTCAATGGCCTTCATGAACCCTTCCTTCACCTCAGCATCCTCTATAGGTGTTATTCTGCCGGGACGTGGCACATACCACTTCGGGTTCAATGCATAGGCAGCCATGTGTAAGGGAGTGTTGAGCTTCTCCCATCTATGCTGAATGATTGGATAAATGTGCTCGGTGTAGAATTGCATTGTGGGGTCCTTCTCTCGCACTTTAGCCTTCATTTGATCAAGCATGGAATCAATGCACTCGTATACCTCTCCAAGGGAAGGTGCATTAGAGTCCCCAAATCTAATAACCTTGAAGACTGGATCAATGATGGAGACAATATATGTGGCATCAGCCCAAAAGACATCATTCTTCACCACCTCCTTAACCCTCAACCCCTGCTGTGTCTTCGACTCAGGCCATCGGTTCCACTCTGCTGTCATTACCATTACTTGCAATGGCTCTTGCAACTCAAGCATCCTCTCCAAGAGAATAAAGTATGATGCATACCGAGTCTCTATAGGTTTCAGGAATTCCTTCTTGGAGAAGGTTCTGAAAAGTGCATGTGAAGTATGGTGGTTGCAGATAAACATCTGCACATCTCTAGCATCACTCACAATTGATTTGATCCAGCTGATTTTACCCATGTCCTTAAGTGCATTATTCATAGCATGCACACAGCAAGGAGTCCACCAAATGTGTCTATAGGCTGCCTCAACCAACTTCCCTGCAGCTCTACACACATGGGCCGCATCTGTCACTACCTGCACCACATTCTGTGGCCCAACCTCCTCTATGGCATCCTTGAGAATCTGGAATTGATAATGAGCATCCTTGCTATGCCCTGAACAATCAATAGCCCTAAGGAAATAAGGGCCCGCTGTAGATGTGACCATGATGTTGATGAGTGGACGATGCCTAATGTCCGACCACCCATCCATGACTATGTTGCATCCACTTGAGACCCAGGTTCTCTTCATCTTCTCCATCAAAATATTAATCTTGGAATAGTTCTGATCCAAGATTGTTGTCCTCAACTTAGTTTCCCCTGGTGGCACATATGATGGTCCCGCCCTTATTACCTTTGACATAGCTTCCTTGTAATAAGGAGAGCGAGCCACATGGAATGGAATGCCATTGGCAAAGAAGAATTTGCCAATAGCATCATCTGCCTCATCCTTTGCTTGTGCATTGAATAAATCTGCCAATGGATGTGAACTTGAAGATGCCACTTTACGTTTCCCCTTAGGCTCTCCTACACATGAACTGAATGGATTTGGTGGCCTTTGACTCTGCAAAGTAGAAGTAGAAACTGCTGCAATCTGATCAGCCTTACTCCTATGTGCCAATGTAGCTGTCATAGGTGTTGCTTCCTCATCCGAACCCCATAATTTTAAAATTTCAGCTCTATACTTTGCATTGTTTTCCACCTTCTTACAAACATCTACACCTTTGCCTCGAATAAGAAGAAAGTGAGAATTAGTTCTAGTAATGCTCCCAAACCAGTCAAGATGACAAAGATGGCACACCCACTTTCTAGTGCCCCCACGTGACCCAGGCTGTTTCGGCATCTTAGTTGCAAATTGTTTTAATGGTGATTTTGGATCAAAGGGGCCCTTGGCATATCTTTGGAGGATTTTTGAAGGGCATTTATCTTTGACTCTTCTACTCTCAATAGAACCTGCTTCAGCTTGAGTCTGAGTATTTGAGTCATGTTCACCCTCTTCTACTTCTATTTGAAATTCTGAATCATCAGATTCATTTTCACTTCCACTTCCACTTCCAATTTCTGCTTCAACCTCCTCACCCTCAACCTCATCGCCACTTCTATTGATTGAACTCATTATGATAATGTCAAATGAGGCTGCAAAAAAGATTTAAAAACAAAATCAGACCTCTATAATTTATTGCAAAAGATGAAATCATGAAAATAAAAAAACAATATGATGTTATCACTTATCATTTATCAATGTTATCATGTTTCCAACTTTCCATTTCAAAGTTTTTAACTTTTAAATTTTAAATTGACAATGTGCCTCAAAGAGATGTCATCTAATGGAATGCAATGATTGGAGGAATTTTGTTTGTGAGTGTGAAGTTTTATACTTCATTTGATGAATTATTATTTTACAGTGGCAGCCGCAGGGTTTACTTTTTCGAATTGAGACTATAGAGGAATTTTGTCAAATGTTGTAATTGCAAACTTGCAACTGCCTTGTAGACATGTATGCAAAATCAAAAATGCCAAAATGTGGAAGCATAGACGAGACATGTGAACTTTTTTAGTTTTTATTTTTTGACAGTGTGCCTCAACTTCAAGGCTCAAAGAGATGTCATCTCAATTCAAATGGAATGCAATGATTGCAGGATATGCAGTTGCCGTTGCGAACATGTGAACTTTTTTACTTTTTGACAGTGTGCCTCAAGGCCCTCAACTTCAAGGCTCAAAGAGATGTCATCTCAATTCAAAATTTCAAATGGAATGCAATGATTGCAGGATATGCAGTTGCTGTTGCAGTGTGCAACAGCAACTGCATATCCTGCAATCATTGCATTCCATTTGAATTGAGATGACATATTGACATCTCTTTCAGCCTTGAAGTTGAGGCACACTGTCAGAAAGTAAAAAAGTTAAACATGTCTCGGCTATGCTTCCACATTTTGGCATTTTCATTTTGCAAATTTGCATACATGTCACAGGGCAGTTGCACTTGCAACTACAACATCTAACAAAATTCCTCTATAGTCTCAATTCAAAATTCAAATGGAATGCAATGATTGCAGGATATGCAGTTGTTGTTGCACTGCAACAACAACTGCATATCCTGCAATCATTGCATTCTAATTTCTGATTCCATTTATTTGCTCATACTCATAGAGATGTCCGCTCATGGAATGCAAATTATGCAATGGTTGCAATTATTATTAATTTATTTGCTAACTCACAGAGATGTCCGCTCATGGAATGCAATGGTCGCGCAGCTTGCAGTTGCAATTATTATTAATTTATTTGCTAACTCACAGAGATGTCCGCTCATGGAATGCAATGGTCGCGCGGCTTCTGCAAACCCCGCGACCATTGCATTCCATGAGCGGACATCTCTGTGGCGCTCAAAAAACCAGGTTTCAACATTTTGCATACAATGAAAATGAAATCGCGAGCCAAAACGAAGGGTTCGAAAAATGAAATACCTCAAATGCAGTCGAATGCACCAGACTCCAGTCAAAAAACCCTGCGGCTGCTATGTAAAATGATATAATTTCATCAAATGAAGTATAATAAAACTTAGGTTAAAATGTTTTTAACTTTTTCAATTTTTTAACCGGCGTTTCCATCGCGTTTCCATGGCGTTTCTGTGCGCAAAAGTCAGGGAAACGTCTCCCTTCAGGAGGAGACGGCGGGGGGACGGCGGCGGTACGCGAAGACGGCGGAGGGACGTTTCCCAGGCGTCTCCCCGTCTCGGAAACGTCCCCGTCTCCGAAACGCGGTGTTTTTCGGGGGGGACACGTCCCCGTGGAACACTGTATTTTTTCAGAGCTTCGACTTGTTTGTCTATGTGGTTTTTTTCCTTTTGTTGTCTCAAGTTCATATCTCTCCAAGGTTGATAAACAGAGTTTCCAAAATCATTCACCAAGGTAAAGAACATATTTGTAATTAGTGAAAGTGTCAGGAGATCATCGACAAAACAAATATTTTATGGGTTCTATTACAAGAGACACTATCCAAGGCATAGACAAGTTTTCAAAAAACAAATTGTGCAGTTTCATTACTGGGCATGTGCCAGTTAATAAAGATGCTATTTTTGAAAAAGATTGCAAGCCTCTTGTACAGGCATGCAACGTTGGTAAGCATAGATAAGGTCTTTGATCCAGAAATGTGCAGCATGGTACAGAAGTGCATGGCAATAAAAGTGAAGATCGATTTTTTCTTAGATCTCAGGTTTAGTTGCTGAGCACACACCAAACAAAGGAGAAACACGTTTTTGGTTTTAAAAATTGCATAAACATGCTTATGTAGACAAACAAAGATTCAAAAACACAGTGTGCAAACTCACATAATGGCACATGCTTTTATGAATGCAGAGACAATTTGAGATCTTCAAAACCATGTAAGACCTTTAACAAGCATATGCTGCATATGAGAATAAATGAATTTTTCAATCCAAAAAGTGCAACATAGTATTATGGCATGCTCCATCATATGGGAGGCACACATTTTTGTTTTAAGTTTTTAAAAGTTGCAATTATAGGGTTCTAGCATGCAACAATATAGAGTAGAAGCAGATTTTATGAACTCTTAAACAAAATAAATGCAAGGACAATAGTGAGGCACACAACTTACAATGGGTAGATAGATTTTGCAAATGAAAAGGAGCTTATTAGTAGAAGCATGCTTCTCCACAAATAGACAAGTCTTTACTAACAATTGGATCTTTTATATATATATATATAGATAGAAGCATGCTTTTCCACAAATAGACAAGTCTTTACTAACAATTGGCTTTTCCGCAAATAGACAAGTCTTTACTAACAATTGGATCACAAAGAGAGAGAGAAGGGGGGGGAAAGGAGGCGGTGCGGCCTTAAAGCAGTTCAGATGTAGACTTCTATCTTATTCATTACTTCACATTTCTGATCAGCAGTAAGTGTTTGTCATAACTGCAACAACTTTCATCATTGAAGAGAGCTTTTTGGATCAGTTTCAAGGGTTTACTGTCATGCCCCCCGAAATTGTAACACTAAGATATAAAACAAATAAATAAATAACAAAATACATATCATTATAATTATAATTATAATTATCACAAGATAATATTATAATTATAATTATCAAATATAATGAAATATTAACAATTTGATATCATTATTATAATATAATAATATGAAATGTACATATAAACCAATATGAAGGGAAACATTAAATATATTAGTATAGACACAAATAACATATTAAGCAGGAGGCACCAATTCATGGGTTAAGGCAACATCGACCAAGGGAAAGCAGTGATCTTGTTTATAATAGCCAGCGACCCCAAATTGTTATAGCAATCCATTATGGAAAGTCACGATTATATTTCCAGGGCAGCGATTAGCCTAAGAGAAAGTCACGTCCTTTGGTGCAGCCTTACCATGGAGACATAGGAATATATAAATAAGTAGAATCATTTGCAAAAGGGGCATAAGTGGTGAGCTGTAATGTCCCCAATTTTGCGAGCATCAGAGTTCAGTGGATTTAGCCTATTCCTGGCCCTCGTAGGCTACTATATCTGGTTAGAGGGTCTCTTTTGGCGATGATCAGAGGAATCTCTCCTTCAACGTCTCGTGTGGGTTCAAGCTTAGCCATCAGTTGATTCAATTTCATATACTTACTATTTATAGTAAGTCAGCTGGCAAGCAATTCTATTTATAGCAGGGGCACCTGAAGTTCACATGTTGGCAGTGTCGATTCCCAAATTCAGTTGAGTTGGTGAAATAAGGAGTTTTGCCTAAGTTATAACATTTAATTATTATTAAAGGTGACTTTAATAATAATGAATATTTTAATATTATATTATAACATTATATTTGCACTTTATGACTTGAGGGTCCATTCACATTAAAAAAGGGGCCATTTTAATTAATTACTTGGGCGCCAATTTCAAGGACATATTTTAATATTCCAAAGTGCAAACATTATATTATTTTAAAATGATTTAAAAGGCAAATTGGAGGGGATTGGCCTATTATCTTTTATCCCACATTGGTGAGAAAAGTGTATGAGCTCCTCCAGGAAAAGTATAAAAGAATCTTATGGGGCTCATTTGGATATTTAGAATTGATTATTGGATATTTGTTTGATAATTTCTCATTGGCGTTTGGGGAAGGGAGACTGAGGGTTTCTGCCAGCGTATCGGATTTGGAGAACGAAAACTCTCCATTGTATCAGCATTCTGAGGTTGTGGAATATCAGCTGAAGGTGCTCACTGTTGGCTTCATCTAGAAGTCATGTCTATGCTTCATTAGATTTATTGCTTCAGTCTTGCAGGAGAGATTTGGAATAAGTGTTTCAGCATCTTTCAAGTTCAGAAGATTGTTTCTGGGTATCTTCTTTGTAAAGTTTTCAAGAATAATGCAATATCAGTAAAGCTTTGATTTCCAACATTTATCTTTGTTTCTAGTTGTATATCTTTGCATGTTATCTTTCAGAAATTGTTAATTTCTTGCATGCATATTTCTTGCCTAGTAATAATTGAGAAAATTTATAAAAATTACAAACCCTAGTTTTTTAGCATAAGTTTCCAGAAGTTAGAGACACCTGGTCTCTTATAGTGGTATCAGAGCAGGTTTTCCTGCCATCCTGTGTGGGAAATAAATTTCATGAGCAGAGAGAAAAATTTTAGAATATTATGGGTTTACAGATACAAAGAAGATTATGAGAATTTAGGGTTTGAAAAGTTTATCAATTGCAGAGAATTACCAGTCAGATTTTAAAGTATTGGGTTTGTTTGGTAATACCAGAGGAATGATTTGAATATTTGCAGGAATAAGTAATATTTAATAGTCAATCAAATTATTAAAGGGAGTCTGAAGTCTAGCATAGCACGTATGGACATGGAGACTACTCCAGAAGTTTGGTAAGGAGTTGGCCATTCATTTATATGCTGCCGAGTCTTCCTCTTTTATGGATTATCATTTGACGTATTATTGCTAGCATTGACGTTTATATCTGGAGATCACATTTTTTACCATCGCACATATCACTGGAGACATCGCAAATATTTCATGGTGGATGTATTATTAACGAATGTTGCTAGGAAAGTTACGCATCACATTGGAGACACAAAAATCGTCATGAGATAAGACAAAGAAAAAATATATGATATCCTCCTGTCGGGAGCAACTTAGAAGAGACAAGAAGCCAAAAAAAGTCATTGCTTGGAGAAGACGTCTTTTTGGATGACATGGAGATTAAAAATTAAGCTTCAGATTGTAATTTGGTCTATCGTATTTCTCTTTAAGATCCGTGGCACACTTAAATCTTCAGAATCACCTATAATAGAAGGATAAATGAGACGAGCTTCAACATTTCAAGGAAAGAGACAAAATCAAATCGCAACCATAAAAGGAGTTACCATTATTTGAAGAGATCGATATTATTGCCATTGCCGCCTTAATATTATTGCATCGGAGATAATTGGTGAAACAACTTCCTTATATTGGAACCACGTGAGAACTAGGATAGTGACGTGGAGGTAGAATCAAGCCATACGATATGTCTTTAGTCATTGCTGCAACCACGAGAATACCTGCTTGAAGATGTCTGGTCATTTGCATTAGAAACGTGAGTTTTGAAGCAAGTATGCGGGTCTATGAAGATGTGAGTATCCTGTAGTGGCTTGCCATCATACTATGATGTATCTTGGGAGCTTGGCGTGGGTTGGTTTTGGTTTTTTTTTGAGCAGTTTGCAAGCCCACACTAGCCACATTCTGCCTTTGGGATCTTCATTATCAGGACTGAGATTCATTACAAACATTCTGAATATTGTAGTTGCTCAGCTGATGATAACAAGTTGAATATCAATAACTTCTTGATTACATTCTGTTTTGTTGTGAAATTAGACTATTACTATACTCAGAAATTATTGTAACTGTTGGTCATGTTTTATTGAGTATGATTTCAATACGAGTACGATTGCTATAGCAGCCTCTGTTCATGTAATTGCATTTACTCTGTCTCTGTGATTCATATCTGAGCATAAAAACTTCATATATGCTCTATAAATTGGCTCAGTTCTTTACTAAGTTTCTGGAAGTCATAATCTGCAGTTAACTATTCATTCAAGATAGTGAAAATTTGAGCAGCCACATATGTTGCAAATTAGTTCAATACTGCACAAACTGTTTGACAAAATGCAATTTGTCAATTGAGATAAATGCTGAAGATAACATCCAATCCCTGAGAGATAGTTCGGGAGATATAGTTCAGTATTCAGTGAATAAATGTCTTGCATTTGAGTGACCAGCACTCTTTATAAACAGTTTCATTGTTTCCAGCACAAATTTAAAAAAAAACATGAGTTCCAGCAGTGGAGAAATAATGGATTCAGGGGATGGTAAATGGTTGGCCAGAATGCTCTATAAACAAGGTGAAAAAATTGGTAAACCATCACAATCCGGATATGACACATTGTGTATTTTGAGCAGGATGGAAGAAATTTTAAGTTACGTAGAACAGTCACCTTCAACATTGCTTCAGATAGCGTTGGTTCTTGCAGTGGAAGCTTTGAAAGGGCATAGTACTTGAGACATAGTAACAGTGAAGTTAGGCTCATGGTTGCCCTCTGCATTAGTCAATTTTTGAGGATCACAGCTCCTCAAGTTACTTATGGCGCGAACCTCATGGGTGAGGTGTTTCAACTGATTATTGATAGTATGATTGGGATTGATGACATTGGTAGTTCTACATTTAGAAGAAAGGTTAAGTTATTGGAGTTGATGGCACATGTGAGATCATGCGTAGCCATGCTTGATTATGACCAGCATGATTTGGTGTTGCAATTATTTAAACTCTTTGTAGAGTCCATCAGTTCAGGGCATGACAAGCATATATAGGACTACATGAGAGATATCATGACTTACATTGTTGATAATCTTGATAACATATCTCAGCCCATTATGACACTTCTCCTAGCAGTTCGCAAGCGAGAGAAATTGACATCTCCAGCTGATTATGTCTTGGTGTGTAATGTCTTTGACCAGTGTAAAGACAAGTTGGGACCCTATTTGGTTGAGGAGGAGCAAGTGCAAGAACAGAAGGTGAGTTTTGAAGAGAGTATTGACATTATTAACACTCAAAAAGTTGTTATCAGTCATGATAACAATCCTGATTTTTGTAACAGCAGTAGTAAAAATTTGCATCAGCTTGAGACGACAGTGATTACACATGTACAAGATGTTACTAATGAGCTGTCACATGAAAATACTCAAGAAATGAGTACTAAAGATGCATTGTATGACATGGATTCATGTCTTGGTAAGTCTGATTTTTCTTATCAGACCTTAGAAAACGAATCAGAGAATTCATTTGATGACAATGAATCCCAAGATCATGATGTGGATGGACACGCAGTCACCTTGGAAGTGGAGGTGTGTGAAGATACTGTTATATCAATAGCTTCTACCTTATTAGATGAGTCATCCCTCGAGGTACATAGCAGCAGTACTGTTGGCGTAACAACTAACACCTCTGGAGTAGAAGTTGTTATGAACAGCCTATGTACACTACGCAATGAGTGCTCTTCAAATTATGGAGGGGAAGCTCCCTCGTTGTGCTTTGACAAATATACTTGCAAAGGAAAATAAGCTAAAACTATGTCCTGTCTTTTTGTTTCAGCTGCTAGAGGCACAAGGCTTTCTTGAAAGAACCTATACGTTGCGCTGAGTTTTCTCTGGTTTTGCAGATCTACTAACTACAACTTATATCTATCCAATCTCCTAGGAAAACAGAGCAAGAGGAAACGGAGCAAGGTTTGACTATCGGACGATAAGCGTGTTTAGACTCTCTACTTGAAGGCAAGGTGGCGCAACTATCATCTCAGTCTAAACAAGCTTATTGGGCACAAAACAGATTTAAGAATTTACCAAGACAACCTTATGGAACCCTGTGTGGCATAACACTTGATTGAAATAGTAAAATCTTCACAAAACAGCCTTTATCACCACAATCTCACGAAACCCTATGTGGCATAACCTTTAATTATAATGATAAAGATTCACAAAACAGATTTATCACCGTAACTTCTCGAAACCCTATGTGGCATAACGATTGATCACAATGGTAAATTAACACAAAACAGATTTATCATCTCAATTTCTTGGAACCCTATGTGGCATAACAATTGACTTCAATGATAAAGATGTTCAAACAGATTTATCTAAACTATGGAAAGAATTCACCATTACAATCTTTCGAAACCCTATGTGGCATAACAATCAATTGCAATAGTGAAGACACATGAACAAATACCAAAAAGAGCAATATTGAGGGCAAGGTAGGCAGCATATATTTCTCTCTCAAGCAAAAGTTATTTACAAATGAGCATAAGCTCTTATTTATATACATCAAGGTGTAGGGAACCTAAAATCACCTTGAGTCATTTACAGTTCTTGCAATGCATGCAAGTCATCGCCAAACCCTAATTAAGCAAACTATCTGATCCAATTTGGAAACTACCCTCGGTTTAAGCTGAAACATCTAATCTAAAAATGGACAATTGTGCGAGCATGCACGTCCTTATTGAAAGCGAGTTAACTGGAAGACTACCATCAGTTAACGTAAAACCCTAAAAGAAACTCCAAGTGTGAAAGGCAAATCTCAGAATAGATATGCATGTGATGACAACATCAAGTTAACTGGAAAGGGTAACACCCAGTTCAACTCGTGTGTGTAACGTCTATCCTGAGAGGTGGGAACTGAAGTTTACTATGTGTGATTGTCAGAACCCTGGTGGTTCTCAAATCGAAACCCAACTGAAGTTTTTTGTGTTTTTGCAAATTTTGGTTTTTTTGTGATTTTGAGGTTTTTTGACAAAATATTGAAGGCTGCGATTTTACTAAGAAATTGCTAAAAAATTCAAATGGAATCTAAATCTCATGCATTAAACTCAAAAATGCTCAGATAATAAAGGCGCACCAATATATAAATTTTCCAGAGCTTTTTAATACAAAAAATCTGAGTAATAAATGAAAGACAATGAATTTATTTCAAAGAACCTGGGGCGGCTGTAATAAATGCAGAATAGTACGGCCAGAAACAAGATTGAATCTCCAGCCTCGAAGTACAATGCAAGATCTCTGGAAAAGCCAAGAGGAACCCCAATGCCTAAAACTGAGAGCCAGGATCTGAAGCCGGAAGAGAATCTCTGAAGAAAATCGTACGGCCTACAAGTACAGAAGTACGGCCTGTCTGCAGCAGCATTAAATGAAGTACGGCCTTTGGAAATTGTGCCAAGTCTATAATGAATGATCTCTAAAAAATACGCCTTTACTGCCAGATGAAGTTCTCTGTGAATCTCTGCTAAAATAACTCAATAATCCCAAACTGTGATCTCTGGATGAAATCACCAAGTGCAAGCTTCAACTGATATTTCACAGCCTCAGTCTGCCTGATCTCTGAAGAGTTTTCGTTCTCCAGAAACGTTCGTCTGCCAGAAACCCTAGGGTTTGCAAACTCCAATGCTCAGAGCAATTAAAGACAAAATTGAATAATAATCAAGATAGTTCGATTTTGCCTGTGAGAAGGTATATATTGCCTTGAAGAAAGATTCGACCCATTCTCCCTTTTAATAAATCATTTAAATAAATGATTTAATTTGCACTTTAAACTTAGGAGAATTAATTAATTATTGGCGCCCCTCTTTTAATGAATATAAAATATTCATTAAGTCATCATTTAATAATTTATTATAAAGTATAATAAATACTTTATAATTAAGCCAAATAATTAAATATTTAAATATTTCAATAAAGTGACTTTATTATAAAGTCAAAATATTAAATATTTAATAATCCATTAAATACTCCTTATTTCTCCGTCTAAACAACCAACTGCTGAACTGGGTCGATTCTGAGCTGAATGGCTGAACCAGGTGCCCTGCCCGAAATAGCAGCTTCCGCCTGACCTAACTTTCTAAAAATAGAAAGTTTCCTGAAAATGCTCACTGGAAGATTCTGCGAAGGCCCAACCTGATACAACTGCAAACTGGAGCTACCAAACACTGAGCAACGGCTCCAAATGATCCTCTGCACACTCCTGTCAGCCTACGAGGATCAAAATGATAGGCTAACCTTGTCACCAGCTGTGTTGACTAGGATGGGGACATGACAGTCCGCCCTCCCTGAAATTGCTTGTCCTCAAGCAATCTCAACTCTGGATGCTGCAAGATCTCTTCTGACTCCCATGTAGCATCCTCAACTGGCAAATCTCTCCACTTGACCAGATATTCCCTGATCACACGCCTCCATAGGTGTCTCTCTCTCATCTCGAGGATAGTCTCAGGTACTAGTATCAATTTCCCTTCGTCATCAAGGGGTGGCAAAACTGGAGAAGGTATAACATGCTGACCCAATGCCTTTTTCAGGCGAGAAACGTGAAATACATTATGGACCTTGCTATCAGCTGGCAAGTCCAACTCATAAGCAACCTCGCCCACTCGTCTGACAACACGAAATGGACCATAGTAGCGAGGTTTTAGTTTCTCTGCCCCACTCTTCCACAGAGTAGACTGACGATACGGCTGCAACATGAGTATACCATATCACCCACCTCAAAAGTACGCTCAACCCTCTTCTGATCAGCATACTGCTTATGCTGATTCTGTGCCCTCTGGATATTGTCTCGGAGAGACCTCAATATGTCCTGCTGACTCTGCATCATATCCCCTGCACTCGGCACTCTACTATCGCTCAATATCAAATCCAGAAAGTTGGGCGCCTCATACCCGTACAAATCCATAAAGGGGGTCATCTGTATCATCATATGGTGAGTCGAGTTATAACAATACTCGCACAAGTAGATCCATCTCACCCAAGCCCTCTGCTGACCAGCTATGTAATTACGCAAATAACCCTCCACCCACTTATTGACAATCTCTGTCTGTCCATCTGTCTGCGGATGGTAGCTGGTACTCGGTGTCAGTTCGGTTCTGCACAGCCTGAACAACTCCTGCCAAAATTTGCTCATGAACCGACTGTCTCTATCGCTGACTATCGTCCGAGGCAATCCATGCAGCCGAAATACCTCTCTGAAAAACAACTCTGCAGTCTGCGATGCTGTGAAAGTAGTAGTAATCGGGAAAAAGTGTGCATATTTAGTCAACCGATCCACCACTACGTAGATGCAATCTTTACCTTGGGATTTCGGCAAACCCGTGATAAAGTCCATCGATAAACACTCCCACTTCCTATCAGGTATCGAAAGTGGCTGGAGCAATCCAGCAGGATAAGTGTGCTCCTGCTTGTTCTATTGGCACATAGAACACTCACGGACATACTGCAATACATCAGTTTTCAGCCCTTTCCAAGTAAACCGTTCCCGAACCATTTTGTAAGTCTTATAGTATCCAGGGTGGCCCGCCATAGGAAGGTCATGAAAGGCTCTCAAAACTGTAGTCCGTACCTCAGAGTCAGGTACCAAAAGAATCCGCCCCTTGTAAATGATCAAGTCATCTACAATAGTGTACCTGTCGTCCTGCTCTGTCCTGTCAACGATGCTAGAAGCCCATGGGTTCTTAGCATACTCAGCAATAATCCGATGCCTCCAATCCTCTGTGATCTGTGCTAAGGCATTCAACTGGGGTCTGCGAGACAAGGCGTCAGCTACAACATTCTGCTTTCCCTTAATGAAAGTGATATCGAAGTCATATGACTGCAGTTTGCTGACCCACTTTTGCTGCCTCTCATTCAAGTCTCGCTGTCCTAGGAAATGTTTCAGGCTGTTATGATTTGTGCGAACACTAAATTTGCTGCCTACCACCAAGTCTTGCTGAGACTTAGCCAATGCATGCATAATGGCTAACATCTCCTTGTCATAGATATCTGTAAAATCTCTCAGGACCCCTGAGTTTCCTGCTCTCAAATGCAATCGGATGACGCTCCTGCATCAAAACGGCACCAATGCCCTCTCCTGAAGCATCACAGAATAAATCAAATGACTTCGTAAAGTCAGGCAATGCTAGCACGGACATGAAGTCATGATCACCTTAAACCTGTCAAAGCACTCCTGCGCGCTGTGGTGACCAAAGAAAGCCCCCTTCGCCGTCAAATTCAGTAAGGGAGTGCGGCGTGACGTGAGAACCAGCTAACAAATCTCCGTAGAATGCACACAACCCAATGAAACCTGCGAGCTGCGTAAGGTTCACCAGTACCGGCCAGTCAACAATAGCTCAAACCTTTTCAGGGTCCATACTCACTCCCTTGGCACTGATGATGTGCCCCGGATATAACAACTCCTCCATGCCAAGCTCGCACTTGGATTCCTTAGCATAGAAAGACTCGTCTGCTAAGATACCCAAGACTGTATCCAAATGAGCCAGATGCTCATCCCATGACCTGCTATAAACCAAAATGTCGTCGAAGAAGACTAACACAAATCTCCTCAACTGAGCACTGAAAACCCTGTTCATAGTTGCCTGAAAGGTGGCAGGTGCATTGGTTAACCCGAAGGGCATAACCAAGAACTCGAAGTGACCGCAATGACACCGGAAAGCGGTTTTCTCAATATCCTGCTCCCTCATCTGAATCTGATGGTACCCTGATCTCAAATCAATCTTCGTAAAGAAGACTGCTCCGTGCAACTCATCTATCAGCTCATCAATACGTGGAATAGGGTACCTGTTCTTGATTGTTCTTTTATTGAGCTGCCTGTAATCGATGCACATCCGAAGTGATCGTCCTTCTTCTTCACCAATACAACCGATGAAGCAAAAGGGGACTTGCTAGGTCTGATATGACCCATAGCTAACAACTCATTAATGGTCTTCTCTATCTCATCCTTGAGTCGTTTCGGATGTCGGTAGGGAGTGATCATCACGGGCTTTGCGCCCTCCTCCAACTCAATAATATGCTCAGTACCTCTGTCTGGAGGTCTACCAGGCGGGATGTCACTAAACACTCTGGAGTGTTTAGTCCTCAAAATCTGAATGTCAGGGTGGTACTCACCCTTCTGCGGCTCCTGCTGGGCTGGCATCAACATGCACTCTGCTGCCCAGTCAACCATATCATGACGAATGAGCCTCTCCATCCGTCTGAATGAAACCATCCTAAGATTACTGTCTCTGATAGCCTTGATGACATGTGGTCTCCCGTCAACCTTGAATTTCATCTCCATATCTCGTAGGTTGAGTGTGAACTCACCCAAATCATGCAACCATGCCATCCCTAATACCACATCTGTATCTCCCATATTAACAACGTAGAATTCAGTCTTGAATTCATAGTTGTTCAATCTCATCGGAAGGTCAGTAATCTTCCGGTCACATCTAAGAGTATATCCGTCAGCCACCTTGACTCGAATACCCTCGAAGGCCTCTGTCTGGATGCCACGCCTCTCCACTAAACGTGCATCAATAAAATTGTGTGTAGCACCAGTATCCAACAAGGTAATCACCTTCTGACCTGCCAAGAGCCCACGAAGTCGAAATGAACCATCTCTCTGAAGGCTAGTCAAATGGGCTTCCTGTAGCTTCCTTCCACCTTCAGGTTCACCCTCGTTTTCGGACCTCTCATCATCTGAATGCTCGGAATCAGCTTGCTGGTCTGACAGATCAGATTGCTCTTCGCCCTCGTAAAACCACTCCATTTGATTATTTTTGACCTTCGGACGAAGTGGGCATATATGTTTTTCATCATAGGGTGCCGTGCACCAAAAACATAACTTTTTCTTACGCAATTCATTCAACGTTTCCCTGTCAAATGGTGGTGCATTCTGTCTCTTAGGATCCGGTTGATCCTTTCTTCTGTCAAAAGGCCTATTCCTGTCATTGTTTCTATCAAAAGGCCTGTTGGGTCTCGTGTATGGTGTTGACCCTGAATTGAACTTGCTGCGAGGTGCTGCAAGCTCCATGCTTCGCGCCTTCCGCATGGCCTCCTGAAGTGTAGTTGGGTCAAAAGCCTTAACCCAACCTCTCATGGGTTCTGTCAAACCCTCAACGAAAAGTATGATAAGTCTCCGTTCTGAAATCCCCGTGACCATGACTGCCACTCTCTGAAACTCACCAATGTATGAGTCCAAACTGCCTGTCTGTCTGAGCTGAGCCAACTCTCTGAAATACAGTTCCGATCCTTCTTATCAAATCTCTCTATCAGTCTGCTGGTGAACTCCTGATAGGTATTGACCGCATGATGGCCTAGCGTGTACATGCCATGGTGCCACCAATCGTGTGCTACTCCGTCAAGATGTAAAGTAGCAAATTTAATTGCCTCATCCTCCTGCATAGGCCTAAGTGACAAGTAATTGTCCAATTTCTGGACCCAAGACCTCGCTGATGTCTTTTCAGACCCATCAAAATATGGCAATGTAATCTTACTCACCGCATACTGCAAATCCCTATTCACCTGTGGCTGCGGCTGCTGATGCTGTGGGGGTCTGCGGTCAAATCTGCCTCCTCCTCTGGGTTTATAGACATCTATAAACTCATGGAAAGTAAGTGCCTGCCGGATCTCAGGCGCTAGTGACATGTACTCACCATGAAATCTCGTCAAGTCTGCCACTGACATACCGTTACGGTAATTTGAAACTCACGATCTTTGTACCCTATTAATACGCCCACAGATTACGTGGTGAGTCTCTAGGTAAGAAGGTAGGCTGGCCTGGCCTACGCTCCTGGTAGATCGGTGACGGCTGTCTAGGTACGGATGCCAATGGCTGATCCACTGGTGCAGTCCCGCTCGTCTGTCCAATCTGAATGTAGTGTGGCTGTGTGGGCGTACACTGTCTAATGGTACCCATCAGCTGAGACATCATATCCATCATATTATTGTGCCTCCGTCTAAACTCCTCATCGGTGATATCACCCTCTGCATGCGCCTTCCCTGGATCCCTGCGAGTTTCTGAGGAAGTCTCACGTTCTGCCATTAGGGTTGCAACACTGTTCTCACTACCGTCAGAACTGGATCTGTGAATACCAAGCACCCCTGACACTGTCTGACCTTCTGGGATAGGTGGACCTGTCCAATCCTCGTCTTTGCCTGTCCCTACGCCTCTAATATACTGAATAGGATCTCGGCTCATGAAAAAGCAACCAAAAAGCACACTGAATACTGAAAAAGCAACTGAAAAAGCACAGGATGGCAGGATAACTGTGCTCTGATACCACTGTCAGAACCCTGGTGGTTCTCAAATCGAAACCCAACTGAAGTTTTTTGTGTTTTTGCAAATTTTGGTTTTTTTGTGATTTTGAGGTTTTTTGACAAAATATTGAAGGCTGCGATTTTACTAAGAAATTGCTAAAAAATTCAAATGGAATCTAAATCTCATGCATTAAACTCAGAAATGCTTAGATAACAAGGGCGCACCAATATATAAATTTTCCAGAGCTTTTTAATACAAAAAATCTGAGTAATAAATGAAAGACAATGAATTTATTTCAAAGAACCTGGGGCGGCTGTAATAAATGCAGAATAGTACAGCCAGAAACAAGATTGAATCTCCAGCCTCGAAGTACAATGCAAGATCTCCGGAAAAGCCAAGAGGAACCCCAACGCCTAGAACTGAGAGCCAGGATCTGAAGCCAGAAGAGAATCTCTGAAGAAATTCGTACGACCTGCAGGTACAGAAGTACGGCCTGTCTGCAGCAGCATTAAATGAAGTACGACCTTTGGAAATTGTGCCAAGTCTAATGAATGATCTCTGAAAAATACGCCTTTACTGCCAGATGAAGTTCTCTGTGAATCTCTGCTAAAATAACTCAATAATCCCAAACTGTGATCTCTGGATGAAATCACCAAGTGCAAGCTTCAACTGATATTTCACAGCCTCAGTCTGCCTGATCTCTGAAGAGTTTTCGTTCTCCAGAAATGTTCGTCTGCCAAAAACCCTAGGGTTTGCAAACTCCAATGCTCAGAGCAATTAAAGACAAAATTGAATAATAATCAAGATAGTTCGATTTTGCCTGTGAGAAGGTATATATTGCCTTGAAGAAAAATTCGACCCATTCTCCTTTTTAATAAATCATTTAAATAAATGATTTAATTTGCACTTTAAACTTAGGAGAATTAATTAATTATTGGCGCCCCTCTTTTAATGAATATAAAATATTCATTAAGTCATCATTTAATAATTTATTATAAAGTATAATAAATACTTTATAATTAAGCCAAATAATTAAATATTTAAATAATTCAATAAAGTGACTTTATTATAAAGTCAAAATATTAAATATTTAATAATCCATTAGATACTCCTTATTTCTCTGTCTAAACAACCAACTGTTGAACTGGGTCGATTCTGAGCTGAATGGCTGAACCAGGTGCCCTGCCCGAAATAGCAGCTTCCGCCTGACCTAACTTTCTAAAAATAGAAAGTTTCCTGAAAATGCTCACTGGAAGATTCTGCGAAGGCCCAACCTGATACAACTGCAAACTGGAGCTACCAAACACTGAGCAACAGCTCCAAAAGATCCTCTGCACACTCCTGTCAGCCTACGAGGATCGAAATGATAGGCTAACCTTGTCACCAGCTGTGCTGACTAGGATGGGGACATGACAGTCAATATCCTCATCTGACAGGCCTAAAGGCTAGGCGCCCTTGGCCTACAAAAGTACAATGAAATTTATATGCTTCTTCGCCCTCTAAATTACGTGGCCGGTAGAATCTATGCCACGATCTTTCAGAATGTCGGATTAACAGGCAAGTTGGTGCATCGCGAAGCCGGACTAGAGTATCACAGATGTCAGGAAGACCATGTTAGTAATTTCAATCATCTCAATGGTCATTTTGAAGGGCGCCCCTGAGCTACAGGGGCAGAGTTACACCATTTAAGAAAGCTCTTGTGATGTGAGCTCACTCCATAAGCTCATCTTCAGACGTCGATTGCCGGAGCTTTGGGACTCGCATGACTGCATTCGATAGCTCGTTGGATAGGTAGACTAGTCGTGAAAAGATTGAATGCATCTACAATCAGGAATACCAAGATCTAACCCCCCTTAAAGAGGTGCACCCTTGAGCTATAGGGGCGCAAAAGCTGAAAAAGACAAGCTTCTGCAAACTGCAACTTCTAGAATCTTAAACTTCTGTCGCCAGTTACCGGAGTTACGAGTCTCGGATAGCCTCGCAGGATAGCTCATCGGATAGGCAGACTAATTCTGAAGAGATTGACTGTATTCATGAGCATTTACCACAAAATCTAGGCCTTCAAAAAGAAGGGCGCCCCTGGCTTACAGGAGCGCAATTTTACTTTTCCTTGAGAAATCTTCAAAAATTGACCATTGAAATCTTCGTCTTGGTCACTGAAATGACCATAAAAAGGTATAATTGTTGTCATGAAATGCTCCTCCATCGTGATATGCTTCGTTTTGAGTCCCCGATTCAGGTTCTAATCAATAGGCACTGCCTTTGACTGACAAAACATTAACAAAACTCCATGCTTGATATTGCCCAAAAAACTGTATTTGACATCATTTTAACAAGGTTTAGACTATTTTATGCAAAATGCCTTGATGAAGCAAAAAATTTGGTTTGGGTACAACAGACTTCATAGTCCATCTTCTAGGACACATCTTCTTAAATGGGACTTTGGAGAGACTTCATATGTCCTTGTTTTAGGGAAAATGCATCCTTAAAATCAAGGATCACACAAGGACAAATGAAGTCTAATAAAATGAAGTGAAAAAAATGATGAGATATATAAATCAAATTAATATTTTAATTATAAACATTATATTAAATACAAATATAGCCATAAACTTTTTAAATATAAGTGAGGTCTAAGATTTATGAGATAGAGATCCTACAATACAACTCCAAAACTAGTATAGCTATCTTAAATACATATATTTTAAAGACATGGAGAGATGTCAATATAATATATTAATTATTCTATTATATTAAATACTTATTATTAATATAATTATTGATAATTGTGTCATGCCCCCAATTTGGGACCTATTTCCAGCTGGTGGGAAAAAGAGCATTTTTAAATGCTAACTTAAATAATAAATAATAATTAATAAATTTAAATTATTAACAATAATATTTAAATTTGTATCTGGGCCGACCCCCTTTGGGTCAACCATAACTACTATATATTCCAGTTTCATGTTTTGATCTAGGGCATCTGGTATCATGATTTGAATTGGAGCGTAGATTCCGAGCTTTTAGGGACGTAGTCCCTTGTCAATCAACTAGGTCGTGATCTTTCACAAATATCTTAGAGCTAACACAAGCATCAGAATCCATGGAAGGCATGTGAAGAGTGATCAAGAGGAGTCATACACGAATCTGTGAAGAGGAGATCATAGCGTGGGAACCATTGAAGAGTATGGGAGGAAGGCATTAGCGATCTGGTCGAGCCTAGGGCTTTGGCCGACTCTAGTCTTATACGCTATCTCAAGCACCGATCATCATCACATCCGAGAGTCAATTCTATTGTTTATCATTCGCACTTGGAGGTTTTGCGACTTCTGCTCTCCCCCAGTAGTTCCCATGTATGGCTTTTGAAACGGCTACCAAACTCTTATCTGTCGATACTTATCATCTATTAGGTTTGCTATACATTGGTTGATTTGTCCAGCGCCAATGTCACCCCACGAGATTGCACAAAAGGATATTGCGACATGAGGGTTGCGACATGAGGGTTCCTAGATCATACACAATTTTTTTCGAATGCTTATCAATTTGGTATTGTCGTCAAATTGGTGAGCTAAGATAGTCAACTGCTATCTATACCATATATGTGCTTCTGAAACTTCAACTATGAATGATATTTCCAGAGTTCGGGTGACTTTTAGAGTTTTTGCTATATTGAATGTGTGTTTACTGTGTCATTGAATTTTCATGTTATGGTTGTATATGCAAAATATCATCAGTAGACCCTCTGGTATTAATTTACTGTGATTGAATACAATCAGCATATTTCCATCCTAGCTCTCTATTCG
The DNA here is from genome assembly GCA_007258455.2 of Sequoia sempervirens. NCBI lineage: Eukaryota > Viridiplantae > Streptophyta > Pinopsida > Cupressales > Cupressaceae > Sequoia > Sequoia sempervirens. The sequence continues at coordinate 159,012 of VDFB02166035.1, read as the reverse complement.
TGCCCAATTCATCACAAATTGGTATGTACATATAGTATTTGAATATATATAGAGTATTTTTAACTATTTAAATTATATCTTTTAGATTGTGGTGTACAAAATATAAAAATAGAATATAGTGTAAAAGATATAATTTAAATATTTAAGTATTATATTTAACTACTAATTATTAACGTGGTGTAAATGGCTATCAAATTAATGTCAAAGGTTTTTTGAGAACACACCCACTCCATTATAATCTACCCCTTGCTACCATTGTCATTATGCCTCTCAATGTAATGAGATGATTAGACCAATCATTTAATCTTATGTGGGATTGTAGAAACACACACTTGTGCATGGCAACCAATGCAATGAAACCAAAATGATATTTGGATAGATGTAGGACAATGACTCCCATTGGTGATGAGGAGGTAAGTCAAGGATTTGTAATGCTATTAAAAAAGATGTATGTTGTGGACTTCAATTTATTGAACTTGATGACCCTTTCACCAAACTCAATGTTGCTAAAGACAAAGCAGGTTTGACACAATGTAACGTGATCGACTGGTGGAGGATATATGAAAATATGTAATGTCCCCTTCTCAATCCTAAGCATTTCAGTGACCGTTAGCCTATTTCCAGAGTCTTGTAGGCTATTCAGAGGCATCTCTAAGTATTCCAAGATTCTTGGAGGATTCTTGTCTACTTTTTAGGTCATTGTAGGAGTTTGCCAGAGAGTTTTCTAGGTCTTTCTGGGTTTTCTAAGATCCTTGGTGGGTAGTCACTGCTATTTTTAGTAAGTCACAACTGTATCTCAGAATGAGCTTATTTTGAGTTTGGACACACTTACTATTTTTAGCAGTATGCTATTTTTAGTAAGTGCTATTTTTGGCAGTGGTCCTGGCAGCAATTCAATGCAAAATTTCTATTTTTGGCAGTGGTGGCAATTTCAGTTGTTGGCATCTTGTTATTTTTGGTAGTTTGTGCTTCCACTAGTCTTGGAGTTTGAAAATGGAAATATTGCAACTTAAGTTGTAATTTAATAAAGTCAGAAAAGGCCCTTGGACCCCCACATCTAGTATTGTGATAATTTAAGTTGTTTTTAAAAAACAATATTGAAGCATGACTTAAGTGGACGCCTAGGAAGGTGATTTAAGTGAAATTTTATTTAAGTATTTTATTTCTACAAAGTGTGGCATCCCCTTTTGGAGGGAAAGGATATTCAAACTTCTGGGTCTCAAGTTTTATATATACTCCCTCATTTGCTCTCAATTGGTTATGCAAACTTATGATATTGAAGTGTTGCCAAATTGTAGAGAGAATTCCTTGGGCTTTGAGGACGAGAACCCTCAAGGTTGGTTTCAGTTCCGGAGTTGCAAGACACTCCCTAGCTGGACATTGGAGGAGCTCCATTGCAAGGGTTACTGTTGATGTGTTTTTTCGTGACCGCACCAACGCAGAATAAAATCGCCAATGGCTACCCTATTCTCTCTTGATCAAAGTATCCAGCACGCTAAGATTGTGAGAGAGTTCATGCGTTCAACTCCAAGGTTCTTTCAGTGCGAATAGGCTCAGTTGGCTCGATGTGATTTGCTGGTATTTCAAGGGGACTTACGGAATTGTTTAGCAGCAGAGGAAGGGGTTTTCTCCATTCAACAGATTTATCAATGAAGCACGGGTTTCCTATTCTAACCAGAAAGTACTGAATTTAAAGAGGTTGCAGGGTTAAGAAGGCTCGAATCTATTCTAAGGCGTGGGACATGGAGCTCAACTTCAGCAAACTTCAACCAAACTTCGCTTTGCCTCGCCTCAGACAGCTTCCACAGAGTCGGTGCAATCTTCAGAGGAGTAGCTCAAGGTGTTCAGATCATAACTTAGCATGAAAATACCATCACAACGACGCATATAGACATACAAATCATGATCGAAGTTAAGTACATGATATTCCAGTTGACCACACAAGGCGCATTCACCATCAGCAAATACACTAGTGGTATGGATAGACGAAGTTGCTTAAATCAAACACCACATTCCACAGCTAACACCTACTTGCATGGAATGAAAATTATACTACTTTGAACTATTTTACGCTACCATTTGAATCGGAAGGACGAATAAACCTTGCTAACTACTCACAACAAAGACGAGATTCACCATCAATGAAAAATTCTTTTATTGAGAGAGTGTTCACAACAATTTCTTACAAAGTTTTCAAAGGGAGAACTTTCCCTCTTCTTCAAACTACACTATCAATCTATACTAAGCTACTTCTAAGTTGTCCCTCTACTCTATGTTTATTCTAATCTTCTCTACTGTCTACTTTCTAATGAGTTACAAATGAGGGGGACTCCCCCTTTATATAGCTGGCCAAGTCCAACGGACGGCTCAGATTACAATCGACTGGATGGCCCAGATCGTGCCACCTCAGCCCTAAACAAGATTCGCCCTAAAAACCACCACCAAGAGGAGTGGGGTAATAAATGAGCCATAATGTCCATCATCCTTCTAGAAGATTCCATCTTTAAAACGCGTTCACACTGTTCTCGATATTCATGCTCAGCCGATTCTGTTGATCGCTTGGAGGAGGGTAAAAGAGTCTCTAAGATCGCCTCCTCAGATAATAAAATTTGATAGAATCTGGAGTTCAATTGCTCTTGATCTTCTTCTTGACGTTGTTCTTCAACTTTGCTCGAGCTTCCATCATCTTGGATTACTTTCTTCATCACCTTAAGTCATCATCGCTTGATCTTGACATTCTTCCTGCAAAACAAGCAAGGAGAAGAGCATTAGAACACCTCATAATATGAATTCATTTTACTTACTTGATTTTCACGCTTCGATCTTCAAGGGCTCATCCTTTTCCTTAGCCAACTTCGCGTTCAAATTCTTCATGCCTTAGCCAAATTTTCAACCCATCTTGTCTTTGTCTAGCGCACTCCACTCTGATATTTCATCTAACTCAGACTCGAGAAGAAATCCCTTTCATCAGGAATTTGATCAAAAATTATCTAGGCGATCATTTTTAAATTCATTCGCTGCAACACTTTATCTTCACAAACATTGTTTATTCCTTGCCTTAGAAATTTTTTCAAATTTCCCTTAGGAAATTCATCAACCCAGTGCCCATCAAAAATATCCATCCTGAAGGCTTGGCGAAGCACGGAAGACTTTAAAATCCATTCCCTGTTGAAGATCTTCAATACCCAGAAGAGAATTTTCTTCAGAACGCGTCGAATCCATGGGTACCCAACGAACGGGTTCATTTAATTTTCTTGAATTTTGAACCTTAGAAAATATTCTTTCATCAAATTTATTCTTGTTCTTCGATCCTGAAGTATTTCCTTGCTCCGACCTAGAAAATTTTTATCAACCCTGTGAAGCTGGCATTCACTGACTTTACCTCTGGCAATTCTGCCCACGCTTCAGGAAAATTCCATCACCTCTCCAGACTTAGGCATTTTTCTAAGGGGGAACATTTTGTGCCTTAGAAAATTTTGCATCACTTAGCATTTTGAAAAATTTTCCCTTAGAAAATTTTATTCATTCCTCAATCCATTCTTCCTGTGGAGAAATTTTATCTACTCAGAGAAATTTTCAATTCTTTTAGAAAATTCTTGAAAGCACATATCACACCATGGAGAATATTTTACTTTCAATGCCCAACATATTTCATTCACACGACCCTAGGCGCACTTCACACTTAACATATTTTAAACTTAACAACATTCACCCTTTATTCTTATCAACTTGGGCACATATTCATCTTAAATTTCTAACACTTTCAACGCCTAGCAAGTTATCTCCACCCCTTAGGCGGACCTCACACTGGGAAGAAATAACTAACCACGCCTAAGCCAATTTCACCCTTCACCAACTTCAAGATGGGCGCATATTGCATATTGAGGGGAATTTTGACTTTCAACTCCACCTTTGGCTTGTGTCTTTATGTGCCTTTGCATGTATACTTTTGCATGGAAACGTTTTGTCTTTATATGCTTTGCTTGGGCGTATTTGAGCATGCATGGAGGATGAACATTTACCACGTCTTCTTGTGACCTTTCATCTCCCCTCTTTTGTCTTTACATGGTCTCTTTTGGGCGCATTTAGGCCTAGTAGGAGGATGAAAATTGTTGACTCTTTGACCTTTTTCTAGCTTATTCTTGCATGGGCGCATTTTGATGGGTGAGGAGGATATCTTCAACACTTAGAATTTTTTTTATCTCAACATTTTCCTTTGGGCGCATTTGGGGTGTGGAGAAGGATGAGCATCTTTGACCTTTTGACTTTCTCTTGTTGAACTTCTTAGCATGGGCGCATTTTACTAGTGGAGGAGGATGAAAATTGACACTTAGAAAATTTTGCAACATGAGACCTTGAGCTGGGCGCATTTTGCCATAGGAGCAGGATGAACTTTGTTGACTTCCTTTGACCTCTTCCTTTTTGGGCGCATTTTGCCATGCCTGTAGGATGGGCGCATCTAGGGGGTGGTGGAGGATATTTCCATGCCTTAGCCAATTTTTTGTTATCAACTCTCCCAAGGTGGGCGCATATAGAGGCATGAGCAGGATGAAGCTTGCCTTAGAATTTTTTCTTGATGTCTCTTGTGGCTGGGCGCATTTCACATGTGTTGGAGGATGAAAATTAACACTTAGAAATTTTTTTTTTAGCAACTCCTCGAGGATGGCGCATTTTGCCTAGGCAGGTGGATGAAGTTTATACTTAGAAAATTTTTCATGCTTCTTCATCAACTTGGGCGCATTTTACATGTCCAGCAGGATAAACTCCAGACTTGGAAATTTTCTCAGCTACTGCCAGCTTCTTCTTCTTTGGGCGCAATTCAAGGGTGCTGCAGGATGAAACTAATGCCTTAGCCATTTTTTCTTCATCTTTGCCAGTTTATCCATGCCTGCTATTTATAGTAAGCCTTTTAATTCTTGCACTTTTGAAGCTCAAATTGCCCTGAAATTTTGAACACTGGGTCTTCACGACTTCATTAACCTGTCGACACTGCTATTTCGGGTTGGCCTGCTATTTTTAGCCCATTTCTGAAGGTGGTTTACTATAAATAGTAACTGCTCGTTTTTGATATCTCCACAACTCCGTTTGATTTGAAATTTGAATGACGTGCTCCTCACCACGTGACCTGCCAGCTGACATCGGCGCATGTAACTGATTTACTATTTTTAGCCTGTTTCAAAAATGACTTACTATAAATAGTAAGTGCTCTGTTTGACTTCAAATTTTACCAACAGATAGCCTGAAGGATGCTGATCGCGGTGGTTTACACCGGTTTTCGAAAATTCTGACTTTTTACCCCTCTTTTCAGCCCCGAAGTTGGAAACCCTAATTTGCCCTGCATGCGCATCAAATGATATTTGTTTGCTCTCATTTCTATTGCATTGCGATCAGCTCGTGATTCTGAATTGCTGGGAAGTGGCTGCCAGGATGCACTTGCTAAAAATAGCAAGTTCCTTACTGAGTGATTATCTCCATTTGCATGTCATACCATCGCGAAGCTCTCGAAAAACCCACCAGGAATCATCCGACATGCAAAAGAAACCTTGACATGCAAACCCTAAAAATAGCCTCGGAAGACTGAATTATGAAAGTTGTCGTCTCGTTTTGCATGTTATACTGTCGCGAAGGTCTCGAAAAACCCAGAAGGAATACGCAGACATGCAAAGGAAAACTCTGCATCTAAGTCCTGAAATTTGTCCCGGAAGCTGGATTGCTAAAAATAGTAAGTTGCTTGTTTCAGCTCAAATTTTGCTTACGAGTAGCTTGATGTGTTCTAAATGTGGTGTAACTGTCGGAATCTCAAAAATGCTGACAGATTGCCTATAATTGCAAACTTACTAAAAATAGTAAGTACTCAGAATCTGATGAATTTGATGAAATTTAGCTGAGAGCTTGCTGGAAGCACACTGACAACAACGTTAGTCTCAGATTTCAATTTATTCACCTCGTTGAATTCAAATTGGCGCGAAGGAATCAAACCCTAATTTTAAAGACTCGGCCAAAAACCCAATTTACGATCAAAGGTGGGCACATCCCGGAAAGATAGATAGCAGAAAAGAGAGACAACGACAAAACAAACTAAAATTAAGCCAAAAGTTCGAAACGAAGCAAAAATTAGGGGGTCCCCATTTGCAATGGGGCGATGTGTGAAAAAGGTCACAACAGTTACCGTTGAGCATACTTTGGTGATGGCTTGCTTTACTCTTTCAGTTTTTGTTTACTATGATGTTTTCTAAGCATGTTTTGGTGTGGAGTGTTGGTTTGCAGCATTGTAGAAGCTTTTTGGAGTGTGTTTTCAGATTTGTGTATTGCTGGTTTGTGCCCTTCCATAGCCCAGCCTACATACCTTTTCACTCACGCTGATCAGAGGACCTAATAACTTTTTGTGGGTGTTCTGGCATTGGTTCTTCCATCCTTGGGTGCCCCTATTTGCAAGTTTTCAGATTTTATTATGGAGAATTTGATTTTTGGGAGCTGGTCGCCCCTCTAGGGAGGCTGTATAGTTTGTCTTGTAGGAGTTTTTGGTGAGTGTTGTCGTTGTTCAGACTTTGGGGGCTGCTAACTAGCTCACCTTGGACGCCTAGCCTAGCATTAGCCTTTGCAAGTTGTTGGGAGTGATTCTATGGTGTATTGGTGAAGTTATGTTCATTGTTTGGTGGTTGATTGGTGTTTCTAGACTGTTGTTACAGTTATTTGTATCCGATCCACAACAGCAGCTTATTCAACTATCTACCCATCTACGGAGGCTTTGTCATTGAGGTATTATTGTTATATCTTGTGGAGGTGTTCTCATATTATCATTGTAGCTTCTTTGGGGGGAGATATGCTTCATGTTTTTGTCATTTCCTTATCATAACAGCAGCATATGTAGTTCTGAGGCATTTTCTATATGAGCTGATTTTAACACCATTGGTAGTACCATTGGTGATTGCTCTTTTATTTACATTGTTACTCACCCCAGTGAACAAGTGGTGCTCGCATTGAATAAATATTTGAGCTTCTTTGTTTTACATGCCACTCTCGCTGAATAAGTGGTTGAGTTTCTTTATGTTACATGCTACTCCCACTGAATAAGTGTTTGAGTTTAGTTTTCTTTCTTGTTATGCCCGTTGAACAAGCAGAGGGCTTGCTTTGATTGGCCGGCTTGCCGCTAAGTGTTAATTTACTTTGTTGTAATTCTTGCTGAATATGCAGATGATTTCCTTTCACACACTTGGTTTGCTTACTCACCCCACTGAAGAAATGGTTTGCTTAGAAGTTCATTTATTGTAAAACTCACCACTATATGCTCTCACCTTGCCCACATCGGGATTTGGTGATCAAAAAGTGGAAGGCATTAGCTTTCAGTTAGCTTGATTTCCAATTTATTTAAAGATCCACTTCTCATCGTATGTTCTCACCTTTCCCTCATTGGGATTTGGGTGATCATAAAGTGGAGGGTTGCTTACTTAGTTGTTTATCATTTCTATTTGGCTAATGCTAACGGGTGAAGTTTTTGAAAAAATTCGGGGTGGATGTTACAAAATAAAATCCCCAAACGTAGAAATCTTGTGATTGAGAGGAACTAGTCTAGATATAGCTTTATCAATTCTATCAAGAAAAACAAACTTGCCTCTTTTCTAACATAGAAGTTGATTGGAGTTCACAATGATTTATGTTTGTACTTCCTATTCAAAGGAACACTATAGACTTTAAGAGTATTTTGAGGCACCTACCAGATGTTGGGCTCTTGATCCCAAGTATACAAGATAGGTTGACGATTGTGTAAATTTTCAGCAGGGATTAGTTATGGTGGCTTTGAGCATGTTTAATCAAAAAGAGGATGTTGAAAGAGATAGTAATATTTCCATGTATGATGTTTTAGACTTGAGGCAACTTTGAAGTGCAAATAATGTATATGTGAACGTGAGCCATGCTTCCTCCATGTTTTTTATATGTTATTTGTTGGTCTTAATTTTTTGCTTTTTAGTATTTATTCTATAGAACAAATTATTATTTTGATGTTTGGAATTTGAATGGTATTTTATGATTTATGATTTTGTTTGATAAAAAAATGATTTGATATCAATCTTCAGATTTGTTATTTTAATTTAATTTCAACTTTGAACTTTTGCTCTCATGGATATCAAATTTTAAATGTGATATGACGACTTATTGTATTGTAATTCTTTTCCATTTTAAATTATCTATTGATATCAAAGAATGAGATTGAGAAGTTAAACTCAATATATTAACTTCTATAATTCTATTAGTTGTATGATAATACATGAAGACGTAGCAATTCTTCTATCTTGATTATATCATTTCACTGCACTGTAGATCGTTAAGCTTCAACTATTTTAAAAGCAAATATGTTTATATTTTCTGAAATTGTATAAATTTCTGTCAAATAGTTCACCCCTTTTTAAAGTGTAAACTCTGCTGTAGATTTTACTTAATAAATTTCTACTAGATTTTATGGATTGATGTCTTCCATGATTTTGCTAAATTCTCGGATTCTTCTGGTTTTTGAAGGCAATTCAATGAAACAATGCACTTATTCTGTGTATGTGAGAGCCATTTTAAAAAAAAAATTATTTTGCTGTTCTGAAGTAATAGGCATTTTAGATACAGGAACATGCTTTAATTAATTGATGGATGCCAATAAAGGGCTCTGTTATAAGTACTAATTAACAACCCCTCAGCGAGGCTGAAAGGTCCTCTATTTATGCTGTATTCAAAGAGAGACATGTTTTCTTCAAAAAGTATGTTAATTCCTTAGATTTCTTTTTCAAAGTTTCTTGCTCCATGCTATTTTTCTTCAGTAAAGCAATAATGAAAGTGGCATCTTTATGTCCTAGAGACGATTTGAACTTCATTGTCCTTCTGTTGTAGGTTTATTTTGATTATATGAGAAGCTTCCGAATGGAGTTTGATGACCTTTTTGTAGATGGTGCCATCTCTGTGATAGAGATTGGGCTAGGTGCTTCTGGAGAGTTGAGATATCCCTCATATCCAGAAAGACATGGATGGAAGTATCCAGGGATTGGCGAGTTCCAGGTATATGATCCCTCCTTCCTGCAGCTTAATGTTCATTTAGAGGTTGGTATTTACTATAGGCTTTTGTAATTCAGATTATAAAGATAAATCTAGTATAGAAGCCTCAAAGAATATCTGAGAAACTTGTGATTACATTGCAAACAGGCCAATTTCCTCTAGGATGCATGATTTCCTTAGACAAGACTTAAACCTTATGGCATGCATTGTTGCAAATGTTGTCATTGATGTCAAGAAGGAATTTGTAGTCTAAAGATTGTTGTCATTGATGTCAAAGTGAATGGACGAGATTGTCATTGATGTCAAAGAACGAAACCACTGCCACCTCATTGTTGATATCAAAGGAGGACTTTGCATAAAGGCCAAAGGCCACTAATCGCTTCATACAAGGGCAGATCACATTATCGCTTCATGTAAGGGCAGATCACATTATGTCAAGGTGGTTAATGACAAAGATCATGCTGGCCAAATAAGACAAGTTTAAATTTAAGTTTATTCTATCCTATTCATGACCGACTCTCTTCACACTATGCAAATCACAAATTCAATAAATATTGCCCAAGGCAAAGACATTTAACATAAATGTTGGCCAACTCCTTTACAATACATTCAAAGACAATCATATATACATATGTATGTATGTATGTATGTATGTATGTATGCATGTATGTTTTAGACCAGCCAAGAATAATAATGGGGAATGATTAAGCGAAAGCAGCGAATGATATATATATATGTTTTAGATCGGCCAAGAATAATAATGGGGAATGATTAAGCAAAAGCAGCGAATGATATTAATAACAAGGGACAGCAAGTTTATTCAAGAAAGTGCAGCAATTATATTATGTCAATGATGCAGCGATTACATTATAAGCAGCAAGTAATTACTTTATAAGGAGCAGTGATTACGCTTCATAAGGGAGTGCTCAAGTTTAGTTTAAAAGATTATGAATTAGTCTCAAAAAGTAGCGATCCTTCTTTATCAAAGGTAATGACTTTTTGGAGAGTTATCTCTTTTAAAAGAGATGCATCTTCTCATGAGGATATAAGATGTGATAGTGGAACATGGAGAATGTGTGTTGAGTAAAAAGGATAAATCATAAACACTAGCTAACATAGGAGTATATATATAAAGCAGATTTGACAAGGGGTATATATATATACAAATTTGAGAAAGAATGTATATATGAAGCATATCAATAAAGAAGTATGGAATGATAGAGAGAACGAGAAATATATGAAGATATATCAATAAAGATCATTGTAGTATCCCCTTCTAGCTAGACTTTAGTATTTCAGTGGGATTAGCCTATCAGTCGACCCTCATAGGCTAATGGGATTGGATAGAGGGTCTTTGTGGCAGAAACTTGGTCATTTGATGGTTTTATTCTTCTCCAGAGTTCAGAGAGTTTTAGGTTTCGCCTTTGTTGAGGATTCAGAGCTCACTTTCTCATACTTCTATTTATAGTAAGTCATCCTGCCAAGGTTACTATTTATAGTAGGGCACTTGATTGAGTTACATTGGCAGTGTCAATCCCGATTTTCAGTTGGTTTGGAGAAATAAGGTGTTTTGCCTAAATTATGACCTTTAATTAATATTAAAGGTCACTTTAATTTTAATTAATATTTTAATGTTATATTATTAACGTCATATTTGCACTTTATATTTGAGGGGTCTTTGATACATTAAAAGGGGGCCAGTTTTTAATTGATGTTTTGGATGCTAACTCCTAGACAATATTTTAATATTTCTAATGTGCAAATGATTATTATTTTTAATGATATTAAAAAGGAAAAAAGGGGGTTGACCACTTTGAGGGAAAATATATAAGCTGCCAGGAAGAAGTCAAACTCATCTCTTGGACATTTGACAAACTCATTTCATGAACTCTTTGGCATTTGGAGAACAGGGACGAGGGTTTTTGTATTTTCCTGAGCGTATTGGCATTGGAGAGCATAGCTCCTTCAGTGTATCAGCTTTCTAAGGCTGTGAAACTATCAGCTGAAGATGGCTTAACTGTTGGCTTCATCCAGGAGTCAAGTTTGAGCATATTGAAGAAATATTTGAAGGGTTTACAAGCATTTTTTCATTATGGAGGCAAATATTCTTAAGAGTTGCATTTTGGTGATTGTTGGCACTCATTCCTAGGCCATACGATTGTGGTTTCTCCCAGCCGTACCATTCTTCTTGCGTAGTGTGTCATCTCAAGGTTGAAACACCTTATCTTTTTGAGGTTCATCATCTTTATCTTGGGCGGCTATCCTTGTGAAGGAGTTTGGTGGAGTTTTCGTGGAGAAGTGTTTATTTGCAGCAGGTCGAACCCTTCTTTGGTCATACTTTTTGCTGACAGCAACTCAGATTTTGATATTATAAGTTTTCTTTTTCGGGTATGCTTATGTATGTAAAAACTTTGAAGGGAATATTCAATAAATAATATAGATAGCTTGCAGCAGTATTTCTTTCAGCATTTTGTTATTTCCTAGTATTTCCTTTCATGCCTGGCAATATCTTTGAAAAAATACAAAAAAAACAAGTATTCATCAAAACATAAAAAATATCACAAAACAATCAAAACAAAACCAGCAGTCAGTTTCAGCAGTACAGAGTTTGTAGTTTGGGAGAACTTAGAGTTCTTATAGGGGTATCAAAGCTTTGATCCTACCATCCTGGAGGGTTAAAGTTTTTATGCAGCCACTAGAAGTTGATCCTCACAGGTATTATACTCGAAAAAGGGCAGAACAACAAAGAAAACAAATCACAGTTACACAACAGGTCACCATGGTGAAAGAGGTGGTGGTAGCCCACCCAGGGATGAGTTGGGAAATAAAGCTAGAAATGGGGGAAACAATGAAGAAAGAGAAGCATGAGATATTTTTAGACACATGGCAGCAACAGGTTGCAGATGCTTTGCGGGCACTTACAACAATGTTACAACACATGAACCCTCATGGAAGATAGAATCATGAACCAGATGACAATAGGAATGTGGTTGGGACCCCCAGGGCACAAAGAGCACCCACCCGTACCATTGATAGACCTATACACCCTACCTTCTTGAGAAATGAACTGGAAGTGGGTAATGCTGAAGAAGAGGGAGAGGCAATGTTTGTAGACAACCTTATGGCAGCGAATGACGAATGGGAGTTGTTGACACCACAAGTTAGGGAGCGCATGAGTTTTGACATATTTGTAAGTCAAAGGAGAGAGCATTACAGAGCAAGACAAGTTCGGAGACCAAGAGACTCAGTGACTTGAAACATGCCACTAGCAAACTCACATTGTTTACCTTTGATGGCAGTGGGATGGTTATAGCTCAGGCTTGGGTTCACAAGCTAGATGCTTTCTTGAATCTTCGACCCATGGCAGAGGAGGATGCAATAAAATATGCCACTTTACACTTGGAGGGAGTAGCCCATGATTGGTGGTACCATGGGATGGTCACATTGCAGCATAACTGCATCACTTCTTATTAAGAATTCATTGATAGATTGATTGAATGCTTTGATAAGAAGGATCCAAAAACATATTTCAAGGACTTGGCTCAGCTCAAGCAGGTTGGGAGTTTGGAGGGTTATATTGGTGATTTTTCAGAAATTGTCAGTTATGGTTCCCAATATATCTGAGAGAAGATTAGTTGTGCTATTTATTGAGGGCCTATTGGAACCATTGAGAGGGTGGATAAAAGCTTTTGACCCATCGACACTACAGGAGGCAATGAAAAAGGCTAGAAGTATGGAACTTGCAGCCCCACAAAGCAAGTTCTCATCTAAAGGATCCTCTTCATACAGGGACAAAAATCATTCTCTAAGAAACAAGAAAAATCGGATTGAAAGGGAAAATCAGCAACACCCCTAGACCGAGAAACACTCAAAGATTTGTGCAAGAAGAAGTTGTGTTTTTACTTTAAAGGGCCCAATGATGCAAACCATGACTATCCTTTGAGGCCTAAGGGGAAGGCTAATAGAATAATGTGGGTGTTTTATGAGGATTCTGAGTCTGAAAAATCAGACCAGCAATCTGATCCAGAAGATTCAGGGGCAGAAAAGTTTGAACATGAGGCACAAAAGTCCGAAAATGAGGTTGAAGATGAAGCGAAAGTGAAGCTTCAAGAGGCACATCTCACTAGCATATAGTGGGAGGGCTCATTCAAGATGCGTGGGGTCTTAGCCAGACAAAAAATCATTACCTTACTTGATACAGGTGTCACGCATAACTTCATTGATGCTAGGTTGGTTGAGAGGTGTAGGATTCAAACTGAGGAGTTCGAAGGTATAAGAGTGAAGGTTGCAGATGGCTACACTCTTAAGTGTAACAGGATGATTCCAGACCTCCCTATGCGCTTAAATAATTATGAATTTAAGGCAGATTTCTATGTGGTGAATATGGGAGATACTGATATGGTTTTAGGAATGAAATGGCTTCATGACATAGGAGAGTTTACCCTTAACCTTCATGATATGGAGATGAGGTTCAAGGTGAACGGGAAGACTCATGTGCTGACAACAATCAGAGATAGCAGTTTGAGGATGATATCTTTTAGAAGAATGGAAAGACTCTTACGCCATGAGCAGGTCGAGTGGGTAGCCGAGTGCATGTTGATGCCATCACAGGAGGGGCAGCAAAAATCAGTTTATCATCCAGACATATAGGAGTTGAGGATTAAGCACGGGAAGGTGTTTAGTGATATTCCACCTGGTAGGCCTCCAGACAAAGGGATTGAGCACATCATAGAATTGGAGGAGGGTTCCAAACTCGTGATAATCACTCCTTACAGGCACCCCAAGCGACTAAAAGATGAAATTGAAAAGACAATTAAGGAGCTGCCTGCTGTGGGACACATAAGGCCTAGCAAATCCCTTTTGCTTCATCAGTGGTTTTGGTGAAGAAAAAGGATGGTACCCTTCAGATGTGCATTGATTACAGGGTGATGAATAAGAGAACAATTAAGAATAGGTACCCTATTCCTTGTATTGATGAGTTGATTGATGAACTTCATGGTGCTCGTTACTTCTCGAAAATAGATTTGAGATCGGGTTATCACCAAATTAGTGTTAGAGAGCAAGACATCAAGAAGACAACATTCAGATGTCATTGTGGACACTTTGAGTTTGTGGTTATGCCATTTGGGCTAACCAATGCCCCTACTACTTTTCAATTCACCATGAATAGGGTCTTTCAGTCATAGCTGCGGAGGTTTGCACTAGTCTTCTTTGATGACATTTTGGTATACAACAAAACTTGGGAGGAGCATATTGCCCATTTGGATTCAGTGCTGGGTATTCTGGATAGGGAGTCCTTGTATGCCAATGAATCCAAATGTGATTTTGGGTATGACTGAGTTGCTGTACTTAGGCCATATTATCAGTGCAGAGGGGGTGCATATGGATCCTGACAAGGTCAGAGTTATCATTGAGTGGCCTACTCCTGAGAATCTTACCCAACTTAGAGTATTTTTGGGCTTGTGTGGCTTCTACCACAGATTTTCCAGTGGATACTCACTCCATGCAGCGCCACTTACAGACTTGACAAAGAAAGGGGCGTTTGTTTGGACTCCTGAGGCACATGAGTGTTTTGAGAAGTTTATGCAGTTGATGACTTCTTGCTCAGTCCTTGCCTTACTAGATTTTACTAGACCCTTCGAGCTACAGTGTGATGCCTCTGGTGAGGGTATTGGCACAGTGTTTATGCAGGATAAGCACCCTATTGCTTTTGAGAGCAGGAAGCTTAGAGGACTAGAGAAGAGCTATAGTGTATATGACAAGGAGATGTTGACCATGCATGCATTGGCCAAATTCAGGTAGTGCCTTGTGGGCAACAAATTTTGTGTTAAGACAGATCATAATAGCCTGAGACATTTCCTAGGACAACAGGATCTCAATGATTGTCAACGGAAGTAGGTTAGTAAGTTGCAGTCATATGACATTGACATTGCCTATGGCAAAGGGACGCAGAATGTTGTTGCTGATGCCTTGTCTCGCCGACCACACTTGAGCTCCATGGTTGAGATTTTAGAGGATTGGAGACATTTGATTACAACAGAGTATGCCAAAGACCCTTGGGCTTTTCGCATTGTTGAGGGTTTAGTACAGGACAACTAGTATTTAGTTGTAAATGATCTTATCATTTACAAAGGAAGAATTTTCTTGACCCCAGGATTAGAGATGAAGAACAAAGTGTTGAGAGCCTTTCATGATGTGCTCATGGCAGGACATCCCGGTTATTTCAAAACTTACAGGCTGATACGGGAGTGTTTCACTTGGAAAGGCCTTAAGTCAAATGTTTTTCAGTATGTCAGAGAGTGTCCTATTTGTTAGCAGAATAAACAGGAGCATACTTACCCTGTAGGGTTACTTCAACCACTTCCAATTCCTGATAGGAAGTGGGAATGCTTGTCAATGGATTTTATTACGGGCTTGCTGAAAGCCCAAGGTAGAGATTGCATTTATGTGGTTGTTGATCGGCTCATGAAGTATGGTCATTTCTTTCCGATTACAACTACATATTTAGCTACATAGGTGGTAGAGTTATTTTTCTGTGAGATATTCAGATTACATGGGTTACCCTAGAGCATTATCAGTGACAGGGATAGTTGGTTCTTGAGTAATTTCTGGTAGGAGCTATTTAGACTTTGTGGGACCAAGCTTACTCCGAGCACTAGCTACCACCCACAGATGGACGACCAGACAGAGATTGTAAATAAATGGGTGGAGGGATATCTCAAGAATTATATTGTAGGGAAGCAAAAAGCTTGGGTGAAGTGGATTCATCTTTGTGAGTACTGCTATAACACCACTTACCATTTATCGATTTAGATGACACCATTTATGGCCTTGTATGGTTATGAGGTGCCTAGCTTTCTTGACTTATTGCTGAGTGACAGTAGAGTGCCTAGCGTTGGGGATCTTTTATAGGAGAACAAGGATATTATGAGGGTTCTTCATGAGAATATTCAAAAGGCACAAAATCAACAAAAACAGTATGTAAATCAGAAAAGAGTTGGGCGTTCTTTTGAGGTAGGGGATATGGTGTATCTGATGCTACAACCCTATTGTTAGTCCACTCTCAGGAAGAGTGGTGCAGAGAAACTCAAGCCACGTTACTATGGCCCTCTCAGGATCATCAGGTGGGTAGGCGAGGTGGCTTATGAGTTGGATTTATTGACAAATAGTAGGGTACACAATGTATTTCATGTGTCATGCCTCAAGAAGGCATTAGGACATCGTGTCGTTCCTTCCACAACTTTACCACCCCTAGATGATGAGGGGAAATTGATTCTAGTGCCTGAGGCCATCTTAGATGTTAGAGAGAGAGTTGTAGAGATGAGTCATTAGGGAGTATTTGATTAAATGGAAGGACTTGCCGGTTGAGGATGCTACATGGTAGAGCGAGGAGATTCTACAACATCCGGAGTTGAGATTGCTTGGGGACAAGCAATTTCAGGGAGGGTGGACTGTACAGTCCCCTTCTAGCTAGACTTTAGTATTTCAATGGGATTAACCTATCAGTCGACCCTCGTAGGCTAATGGGATTGGCTAGAGGGTCTTTGTGGCAGAAACTTGGTCATTTGATGGTTTTATTCTTATCCAGAGTTCAAAGAGGTTCAGGTTTGGCCTTTGCAGAGGATTCAGATCTCAATTTCTCATACTTACTATTTATAGTAAGTCATCCTGCCAGGGTTACTATTTATAGCAAGACACCTGATTGAGTTACATTGGCAGTGTTGATCCCGGTTTTTAGTTGGCTTGGAGAAATAAGGTGTTTTGCCTAAGTTATGACGTTTAATTGATATTAAAGGTCACTTTAATATTAATTAATATTTTAATGTTATATTATTAACGTCATATTTGCACTTTATATTTGAGGGGTCTTTGATACATTAAAAGGGGGCCAGTTTTTAATTGATGTCTTGAACGCCAACTCCTAGACAATATTTTAATATTTCTAATGTGGAAATGATTATTATATTTAATGATACTAAAAAGGCAAAAAGGGGGTCGACCACTTTGAGGGAAAATATATAAGTTGCCAAGAAGAAGTCGAACTCATCTCTTGGACATTTGACAAACTCATTTCATGAACTCTTTGGCATTTGGAGAACATGGATGAGGGTTTCTGTATTTTCCTAAGCATATAGGCATTGGAGAGTGTAGCTCCGTCAGTGTATCAGTTTTCTAAGGCTATGAAACTATCAGCTGAAGATGGCTTAACTGTTGGCTTTATCCAGGAGTCAAGTTTGAGCAGATTGAAGAAATATTTGAAGGGTTTATAGGCATATTTTCATTATGGAGGCGAATATTCTTAAGAGTTGCATTTTGGTGATTGCTGGAACTCATTCCTAGGTTGTACCATTCTGGTTTCTCCTAACCGTACCATTCTTCTTGCCTGGTGTGCCATCTCAAGGCTGAAACGCCTTATCTTTTTGAGGTTCATCATCTTTATCTTTGGCGGCTATCCTTGTGAAGGGGTTTGGTGCAGTTTGTGGAGGAGAAGTGTTTATTTGCAGCAGGTCGAACCCTTCTTCAGTCATACTTTTTGCTGGCAGCAACTCAGATTTTGATATTATAAGTTGTCTTCTTTTTCATGTATGCTTATGCATGTAAAAACCATGAAGAGAATATTCAATAAATAATATAGATAGCTTGCAGCAGTATTTCTTTCAGCATTTTGTTATTTCCTAGTATTTCCTTTCATGCCTGGCAATATCTTTGAAAAAATACAAAAAAGCAAATATTCATCAAAACACAAAAAAAAATCACAAAATAATCAAAACAAAACCAACAATCAGTTTCAGCAGTATAGAGTTTGCAGTTTGGGAGAACTTAGAGTTCTTACAATCATGGAGCATATATGAGTGAATATGAGAGATTTATGAAGGATATGAATGTGGAAAAGACAAAGAGAATATAAGAAGAGAATATGCAAGCATACAAGTATATTTATGTTATGGTAAGTGAGAAGAGGGGAATCATGGAATGAATAAATGAAGGAGATCATAATGTCCATCATCCATTGAAGAAGCAATACTCAAGAAGGCAAATACTTGGTTCATTTGGAAGTTGGTGCTTCCCAAAAAGGGAGATTGGTGTCTCTTGCTGAGTTGGTGCTCAGTTGTGGGGATTGGTGTCTCTAGTGAGTTGGTGCCAACAAATCATTTAAAAGGGGATTGGTGTCTCCTATGGGTTGGTGCCTACAAAGCTTGTAAAGAGAATTTTATATAAGTAATATTTTGCCATGGTTTTCTCTCATAAGGGTTTCCTCATAAATGCGCGTTCTTCTTTGTTATTGATATTGTGCAATTGATGTTATTGTCATTGTTAAGTTGGAAAAGTAAAAGATTCTATTATACTGATTCACCTCCCCTCTTATTATAAGTGTGTGCTCATCATGCATGAATAGCAAAATGTCCCTAATGAAGTAATTTGATGCTCCTAGTAGCAACCTAATTGTATTCAAAGGCTTATTGTTAATGGAAGGAAATGTCATTTGATATATCGTGAACAATGATACAGTGAATAATTCTCTTGTAGCCAAATCAGGAAAAATCAAAAACTTGTGGAACAACCTATGTTATACTCCTGATCACATTGTAAGTAGGCCAATTTCCTCTAGCATGCATGATTTCCTTAAACAAGACTTTAAACCTTATGGTATGCATACATATCTCCCTCATGAAGCAACTTGATGTTCCTAGCAGCAACCTTGTATTCAAATTCTATTGTTAATGGAAAGAAATGTCATGTGATATATCACAAACAATGATGCAATGAATAATTCTTTTGTTAACCAAATTGGGGAAAAGCAAAACCTCTTAGAAAAACCTATGTTACAGCCTTGATTAGGCCTACAACTCATTAATTGTATTAAAGGAAGTTCCTAGAAAATTAGGAGAAAGGGAAATCTATGATATCAAGTGCTTCAATATAAAATTATTATGTTTGATAAATGATAAAATATTTTAATTTGAAAAGGAAAATTTTCAAAAACCCAGGATCACAGTAATGCAAAATAAAGCATGCTTGACTGAGAGACTAAGAATAACTACTATCATAACATCAACAAATATGAAACATTCAACCTCAAATCTGATTTTATTTGCACCATATCAAGTCTGAATACATTGCATTACAGGTCTGATATAAGTCTGATTTGATTACAGCAGCAGACATTTCCTTCAAAATCTAATTTATATTGATTCCCAATAAAATACAAACATACCCAGATCATAGGCTACAATAATAAGTTTAATGACATTTATTATGCTGTTATACTACTGCTCTTGCGATTTATTTACATATCGATATTCTTGTTATCAATTATTAATTTATTGACATATCTCTCTCTCTCTATAATATATTAATAAATTTTGAAAAAAATCGTATATATGTAAATATATGTATTTTGTGTGTCGCCCTCCCCTACCGTCCCCTAAAAATGCCCCCTAGGAAACGTCTCAGAAACGCGTCCCTTGCCATCCCCCCGTCGCCGTCCCCAAAACACCGTGGAACATAGGTTGAATTTAGTAGTTGTCAGCATTGGTATGGTTCCCAAACCACCTTTAAAGCTTGATATGGTTCTAGGCATTGTCCACAACATTGATAATTATTCAAAGTCAAATAAATGAAGGTGAATGTGATAAGCTTGACACGCAAAGGCTAGCATTTGCAAAGGAGGCTCATATAAGTTTTTTAAAATTATTTTAAAAGGCATTTGAGTGCCATGTATTATGGCATTGTATTTTAAACATACCCGGATCATAGGCTACAATAATAAGTTTAATGACATTTATTATGCTGTTATACTACTGCTCTCGTGATTTATTTACATATTGATATTGTTTTTATCAATTATTAATTTATTGACATATCTCTCTCTATTTTTTAAAAGCATTTTAAAAGGCATTTGAGTGCCATGTATTATGACATTGTATTTTAAACATACCCGGATCATAGGCTACAATAATAAGTTTAACGACATTTATTATCCTGTTATACTACTGCTCTCGTGATTTATTTACATATTGATATATTTGTTATCAATTATTAATTTATTGACATCTCTCTCTCTTTCCCTCTCTCTCTCTATAATATATTAATGAATTTTGAAAAAAATCATATATATATGTATTTTGTGTGTCGCTGTCCCCTACCGTCCCCTAAAAATGCCCCCCTAGGAAACATCTTGGAAACGTGTCCCTTGCCATCCCCCCGTCCCCGTCCCCGAAACACCGTGGAACATAGGTTGAATTTAGTAGTTGTCAGCATTGGTATGGTTCCAGGCATTGTCCACAACATTGATAATTATTCAAAGTCAAATAAATGAAGAAGGTGAATGTGATAAGCTTGATATGCAAAGGCTAGCATTTGCAAAGGAGGTTCATATAAGTTTTTTAAAAGCATTTTAAAAGGCATTTGAGTGCCATTTGTTATGGCATTGTATTTGCTTTTCCAACTACTAGCATTAAGTCCAACTTCTAGATGCCATTAATGGTTGTAAGTGATGTCGATCGAGAAAAGAAAGCTCCCATTTTTTTTGGGTTCATATGGACATGGTTGAGTCAAATAAAAGTACCAAAAATTATGAAAAACATGGCATGAAGGTATGGACATCCTCTACAACTAAGATTGTAGATTTTTAGGGGTTTCATGCAAGTTTGCATGCTTCCCATTTTGGCATGACCTGCAATGGGGAATATACAAATTCATTTTCATTAGTTTGAGGATGGGAAAATTAGTTCAGAGAAGAGTATTTGCAAAACCAGTAGAACAATGATATTCATAGGAAGCCCTAGGGTTTCAACTTCCAGTTTTGGGTGTTGTATTTTTGGTATTGTCATAATCTAGGTTTATCCCAAATTTGTAATAAACATTTGTAACCTTTGTAGATCGAGTGATTAAAGGCAAGATCGACTTTCGTTGAGTGTCTCCATGTGTATGGTGTGGATTTTTGGATGTATATTGTTTAGTTGGCTAACCAAATGACTGTAAAATCCTTGCAAAGTTTTTGCAAGTTATCTTCTTAGAACAATAAAGGAAACGTATGGGTATGCTCATGGGTTACTAAGTAGATTCATTTAATACTTTGCAACTATCTATGATTTTTCTGAATGTATGTGTAGAGCCTAGCTTGCTTGTGCATTTTGAAAGATTTGGTCTTTTGTGTTTCATTTATTACATGTTTTGTATGAACTCAAAAGACTTTGTTTCCCAACTAGATATAAGCACCAGTCTACTATTGGCTCTTTCTCTCATCATCCCAACACACTCAACACAAATTAATATAAACATTTTTCAATTCTGTCTGTTTTAGTGTGTTCCAACTAGATATAAGCACGGGTCTACTATTGGCTCTTTCTCTCATCATCCCAACACACTCAACACAAATTAATATAAACATTTTTCAATTCTGTCTGTTTTAGTGTGTTCCAACTGCCATGCCTGAATGTATATAACATTATAAGTGGTTATCATAAAACACATTCAATGACATTTGTGTGGTAGATTGTCTTCTCTAATAAGATGCCTACCCTTGAGTATGGCAAACCAGCACATAGACACAAAGTGACAGCCAAAGTAGGGGTGTACTATGCAGCGGGTATGGTTTATGTCAAGGTTAATGCTCAATTGTTGTGGTGATATTTGTTGCAGCATCTTAGGGAAACCCCTCTTGATTTAGTAGAGCCAAAAGCGAAGGAGGTCTTCCCCACCTCAACAATTGGTCCTATGTTCCCCAACTTGAACATAGGATTCATGGCAGTCTTCCAAGGTTTGACACCTCTAACACTTGGGAGATTATTCATCCTTAGGGATTTGGGGTTTACAACTTAGATCACTAATAGGGTATAATGTGGATAATGGAGCATCTAGACACATGATCTTCAATAAGAAGGCATTCAACAAGCTTGAAGAACAAGAGGATAACATATAGGTGGATTTGGGCAATGATGCCTCTTGTCTAGTTACTGGATTGGGCTCTATTTCCTTATGCATGCCTTTATTTGATGTTCTTGAGCTAGATTATGTCTTGTATGTTCTTGGTTTAACAAAGAGTCTTCTTTTAGTTTCTTGCACGATAGATCTTACAATGCATTGTCGAGTTTGATGCCTAGCAAGTGAAAAAGTGAATCCCTAAAATCGGTCAAGTTTTAGCCAAAGGATTTCAATATGGTGGCCTTTACAAGATACTTTATGATTTATTTGAGCGAGTATGGCAGGATGCCATGATGGAGGAGTGTCCTTTGAGCATTATGGGGTAAGTTTCTAAATCTACCATGGAATCATTGATTGATTCCATGCATGTAACTGACAGGAGTATTGAACAGTACCAAGATAAATTTATTGCCAAAAGATTCTCTTAGAAAGAAGGATTTGACCTTCATGAATATCTTACTCCAGTTCCTAGAGGATTCTCTCAAAAAGAGGAGCTGATTTTTGTTGAGGTTTTGGATTAGTTGCGATGAGTTTGAGATGTTGAGGGACTTGGATTGGTGAACACTTTCCTTGTGAGGAGGGAGTGTTTCACCTTGAGTTGTTAAGTTGGTGTTCTCATAGCCATAGCACAACAATGACAACAACAGGTCTAGACCAGTGTGCAATGAGAGATTGGCATGGAGAAGACATAGTTATATGGGAGAATAAGGCCCATCTATGCAGGGACTCTTCTTTGGGATCAGGGCCCAATTAACTACTTGAGACTTGAGTGATCACTGTAATGAGCCAACCCAAATTTTTTTAAACTTCAAAGATGATCACAACAGCACTAAAGTACCTGTTAGGGTTAGCTCAAATCAAACCAACAACTGAAGGAAAGAGCCTCAACGCCAAGAATGTGCTTTCCGACCCAAGCTGGGTAAGAAGCTACCATATGGCGGAGTATCACTAGTAAAGAATGCAGTACTGGAAAGTAACTCAACACCAAGCATGTGCACTCCTAACCCGAGGTGGGAAAGGCGCTACCATATGGCGGAGATTCTATTAACAAAAATGCTATGCAAGTAAAAATAATCTCAACACCAAGCATGTGCATTCCTAACCCAAAGTGGGAAAGGCACTATCATATGGCGAAGAAACAGAAAGCAAATACAATGTAGACTGAGCAAGGGCCAGTCGCATCCACAACCGTGGGAATGAAAGTGATTAAACTGAAAGTAAACTAGGCGGCAAAGCCATCCTCTTCCACTCAAGTGGGGATACAAAATGTAAAGTGCAGAAAGTAAAAGCGCTGATTAGTACTACTAATTCAGCGTTACAATATTATGAACAATCTGCAAATACAATGAGATATAGATAACCAATGATCTCCAAAATGTTAGGAAATGAACTCCAAACAAACACAAGCTATCCAACATATGAAATATAGCAAAAGGGACTAAAATATCAGGTCTGATATAAAATTGCAGCAATCAGAAAATTCATACCAGCAAGCCCTAGAATCACCAAAATGCTCATAACTTCGTCAAAACACCTCCGAATGATGTGGAACTGAATGCAAAAGAGAGCTAGGAGTTGAGCGACCAAGACCAAGCCAAAAAAGTCCTCCAAATAGTAGTGATTTATTTATGCACGCTTTCCTATGCAACCTCAAAGAAGGTACGACCTCCAGAAATGTTCTACTAGCAAGATAAAATCCGAGACACCTCTAAAAAAATTGAAAACTTGCAAGGAGGGGCGCCCAAGGTAGACTAAAGCATAGGGCCAATACCCAAAACCACCAAAAAATCATGCATGGACTTATGAGTAGATTTCTATTTCAGCAAAACCCTAACCAGCAAATGCAAAACTGACAGATCTCTAGAATCTTCAACCTTGATGCTCTATCTGCTAGTCTGGATGAGAAGTAGTCTCTGGAAACTCAGCTAGGTGCTATCTTTCAAGCACGAAACCAGAGAAAGAACTAGGAGGTATGCATTCCTCGAAGCAAGCTCTGAAAGTATTTCAGCAGCATAACAGTATGATAAGCAACAATAGATAATCCAATTGAAGGCCAAGTCTCTTATTTATAACTTTTCTGTCTCCAAATTCAAATCTTCTTTTCCCTCCAATTAGGGTGCCTCAATGAAATTCACTTTTCACCTTTTCTCCAAATTTCATTTGCATTTCATTTCCAACCCATGTGTGAAAATATAATTTAATAAAATGCAAATATATAACTTACAAATATTTCACTAAAAGATTTAAGTGAAATATTTAATTAAACTCAAATGTCTCCAAGCTAGGAGTCCCCTTTTGCCTTAGCACATATTTCACTTAAATATTGATTCATCAAATAAGGCCTCCAAAATGTTTAATTAATAAACATTATAAAAATCACTTATCTCTCCAAATCGTCCTCCGTGCCTTAGCCAAATATTTTTCACTTAAAACATTATTTTTTCATCAAATATCAAACTTGCCTAAATAATCACCTCAAATGCTGGAGACCACTGCTCAAGCTAACCTGCCAGAAATAGCCATTGCACTGAACTGTTGAATTGCTGCTAAAAATAGCACTACCAGAAATAGTACTTACTACAAATAGCATATTGCTAAAAATAGTAAGTTGTTCCAAACTCATTTTCTCCACATTTTGAGTAGCCATCGCAACTTACTAAAAATAGTAAGTCTGGAAAAGTCATCTGATTCAGTTGCATGTCACACCATCGCGAAGCTCTCTGAAAACCCAGAAGGAAATCCAAAAGCCAAATTGGAAAACTCCAACATGCAAGCCTCCAAAAAGCAGCCGGGAACGCAAGTCAATATTCTGTCATGCATGTTACCTCATTGCGAAGCTCTCCAAAAACCCAGAAAGCTTCACCAGACATGCGTTAAAAACTCTCTCATGCAAGACCTCAAAACCTCATCTGAAAGTGGAAACCCTAATTTTAATTTCAGCTTTAGCCTACGAGTTTCCGGAAATAGGCTAAATCCAAACGAAGAGTGTAGGGTTAAATTGGGGACATTACAGTCCACCCTTCCCAAAATTGCTTGTCCTCAAGCAATGCCACCACAACTCTAGAAGAACTCAAACTGATCCATACCAGAACAAGTACAATCCCAGGGTCTCATGTCCGTCTGAAGGAGGACCCACCATGTCGATGTTGCACTACTCTGATCACAGCAGTGAAACCATCGTACCAATGTTGCACTAACCTCCCTTGTAACTCCAAAATGTTACCATCCATGATTCTCAAACTGAAAAATCTTAAAGAATTGAGATCAATATCATGCAACGTCTCATGTCCAAGATGCCTAGAGTCAACAATATCAACCATACCACTGTCTATCACCATCCTAGACAAGAAGAAAGATAGGCTACTCGACTCAAAATCAAACTCCTCAGCATACCTCCATACAGTAACAAATGGAGCCATGACTGCAAATGTGACATCTTCGAATCTTCTTGCAAAGAGGAAAACAATTCTTTGCAAGAGCTCAACAAACTCATACTCATGTCTCCTCATGGAGCTACTATGCCTCATCTGAATTATATTGATACTACCATGAGGACTACAGAAAACTCCCATAATTCCAACCTTACGAGTCTCATAATGATGAATCAAGGCATGGGGTAGCTCGCTGTCTTGAACTAATAAGGAAAGTAAACTATCAAAGTTTACATCACAAACCTCCAAAGTGGCTGGAAAACACACTAGAGCCATTTCCATCTGAAAACTACCACTTCTTTGACCGGTAGTGCTGAACCAACTCTCCTGAATGAGAGAGACTCTCCGTGTAAGGTGGCTGGCCTGCCTCCAATCAACAAGCTCGAGTCTCCAAATCTGATTTTTCCTTAGCCAAGGATCACTCTCAAGAGCCACCAACCTCTCATCTCTCCAATCCAAACTCAAAATTTCTCTCCAATCCATTTGTTGATGAACAAATGGGGCCATCAAGTGGTTGGTGAAGAGAAGAACAACACCCAAAGGTCTGAAAATTTGATCACTAACCCACCAAAAATTCCTCTTTCCACAAGCCATAAACTCCATCAACCCAAGTTGAGAATCCCAAGCCTGGATACCCAACTGAAAGTGATTTTCAACACACTGAAAAGAGAATTCAATACAACCCCAAGTGCTGGTCAAAACCAAGTGCATCCTCCTAAAATAGGCATTCCTTCTAATGAACCTTTGAAACCAATCCATGAAAGTTTCAACAACACTGGAGCATGAAACATAAGATGACTTCAAATCCAACTCCCAAAATAGACTAGCATCACTCAAGCCAAGGAATGGATTGAGAAGAGTGCAAACACCATGTTTTGGTTCTTCTTCCATCACAAAAAGAGAATTATCATAAGTTTCCTCAACACCCACTTCAAAGAGAGGATTGTTAAAAACTTGAAATTCATTCGTTTCATCTTGCTGTTCCAAATCTGGACATGCGACTTCTGATTTTCTTGAGACACTTTCAAGAGCAAACTCCTCTTGAAGACTATCAAGCTCTCCAATCACTTGCTTGATTTCTTCAGCTCTTTGTGCACCCTCTTGCTCCTTGAAAAGTTTGAAGTCAGCAAACTGGTCTTCAACCTCTATTAGAGTCAATTGAGTTTCTTTCAACATGTCCTTTGTTGATTCGAGCTCCAAAGTGAGCTCATCAATCATACTCTCCTTTTCTTGTAAAGCACAAATGTTCTTCTTGGCAATTTCAAGGGCATGATCTCGATCTTCAATCAAGTGCATGTACTCGGACTTCAAGGTCTCCAAAGAATCTCTGATAAGTTGCAAATTGGGAAGAGCAACTTCATCTTTCACTCCTCTTCGTCTCTCTTCAAGCTGAGCCGTCCAGTAGAGCTCTTCAATCAAACTGTGAGTGCGATTAAACTGGGATAGAACTCGCACTTCCTCTTCAAAGGACTCTTTGACTTGATCTTCCCTCTCAAGAATATGCAAAGATGGTGGGTTGCTGGTTGGCTTCTTTTCAAAATCAGAACTTTGTTTTGTGTCTACACTACCCTCATAGCTGCTCCAACCTTCTTGTCTTTCACCATCAACTAAGGGAGAATGCTCTATGTCATGGAGAGGAACATACTCCACAATTTCTTCATCCCTAAGTGTGAAATCAGCTTCTTGAATTGGAAAATCAGACTCGTTTGCTAAAACCTCTTTAAACCTTTCTTCTTCAAGAGCCAAAAGGTCTTCATCAGGATCAAAGGGAAACTTATCCCACACAGTTTCTTTGTCATATCTTGAAGCCAACACACCCGGATCCCATATGCTAGTGGGTTGATTGAGATAGTCAACCGGAAAGTGCTTATCATGCTCCTCTCGAAGTGTTGACTCTTTGAATGAGTCACTCCTCTTTTCACTTAAACTGATATTTTCATTAGTAGCTTCCTCCAAGAGCTTAGTTTGATGATCAAACCCAATACCACCTATGTCACCATCATTGTACTGGAAATAAGAGTCATCAAAGTTGGCTGCTTTGATTACTTTATCGTTTTTAACTTCAACGAACCCATCATGAATAGGTATGTTATTGATTTCTTCATTAGCAGCCCAATGAATACCAAGGAGGTCTTCTTGGCTACTTGTCATAAACTTGTCTAGTGAAAATTCTTGAGAGGTTTGAACAGCAGCAAGGGGGGAATAATCCTTCACCAAATCCTCAACAAGAAAAGGTATAAACACATCGGGATCAGCACCAACAACATCACCATGGTAATGATCATAAGCTGGTTCAAAGACACCACTAGTATTTTCTTCATCGTGCTCTTCTTCTATGAATTCATCCCACACAACGGTACTTCCAACATCTTTTGTGAAGCCCTTAATCCAAGACCTTCATTGGATGTATTTTCATTAGAACTCCAAATTGCTGTTATGTTCTTTTCACTGAACTGATCTTCATCATTTCCTATCACATGCAAGTCTAAGAGAGTAATGTGAGGCTCTACCACACACTCTTCATCTGTCAAGGTATCTTCACCAAACTCACAATCATTTTGAGGTGACATGTGCACCTTGCTTGTGCCTTCTTCAATACTAGTTGACTGATTTTTCTCTTCAACTTGTTCATTTTTGGGCTGCAATCCACAAACAGGCACTTCTTCTTCCTCCCTTGCACCTACAACCATGACATGTTCTGCTTCCTCTTTAATCATTGTCTTGATGTAGTTGACCATGGCCAACTTTCCAGGGTTATGAATCACTGCACAATTCAAAAAGGTGTCAAATGAAACATTGTTCTTAAACTCATCTGTCATGTTCTGATATTCTTTACGAAGTATGGCAGCCTCATTTTCACATTGCCTCTTGAATTGGCATTCTTTAGAAGCCATAATCAAATTTGACTTCTCACGATTCCTGGACCTCAGAAAATGCAACATCGTCAAAACTTCTGAAAGCTAAACTGAACTCAGGTGAAGAATATGATTTCTCTGTCTTTTTCACAGGATGGCATGATCTTGGCTCTAATACCACTGTAATGAGCCGACCCAAATTTTTTTAAACTTCGAAGAATATCACAACAGCACCAAAGTACCCGTTAGGGTTAGCTCAAATCAAACCAACAACTGAAGGAAAGAGCCTCAACGCCAAGAATGTGCTTTCTGACCCAAGCTGGGTAAGAAGCTACCATATGGCGGAGTATCATTAGTAAAGAATGCAGTACTGGAAAGTGACTCAACGCCAAGCATGTGCACTCCTAACCCGAGGTGGGAAAGGCGCTACCATATGGCGGAGATTCTATTAACAAAGATGCTATGCAAGTAAAATAATCTCAACACCAAGCATGTGCATTCCTAACCCAAAGTGGGAAAGGTGCTATCATATGGCAGAGAAACAGAAAGCAAATACAATGTAGACTGAGCAAGGGCTAGTCGCATCCACAACCATGGAAATGAAAGTGATTAAATTGAAAGTAAATTAGGCGGCAAAGCCATCCTCTTCCGCTAAAGTGGGGATACAAAATGTAAAGTGCAGAAAGTAAAAGAGTTGATTAGTACTACTAATTCAGCGTTACAATATTATGTACAATCTGCAAATACAATGAGATATAGATAACCAATGATCTCCAAAATGTTAGGTAATGAACTCCAAATAAGCACAAGCTATCCAACATATGAAATATAGCAAAAGGGACTAAAATATCAGGTCTGATATAAAATTGCAGAAATCAGAAAATTCATACCAGCAAGCCCTAGAATCACCAAAATGCTCATACCTTCGTCAAAACACCTTTGAATGATGTGGAACTGAATGCAAATGAGAGCTAGGAGTTGAGCGACCAAGACCAAGCCAAAAAAGTCCTCCAAATAGTAGTGATTTATTTATGCACGCTTTCCAATGCAACCTCAAAGAAGGTACGACCTCCAGAAATGTTCTACTAGCAAGATAAAATCCGAGACACCTCTAAAAAATCTGAAAACTTGCAAGGAGGGGCGCCCAAGGTAGACTAAAGCATAGGGCCAATACCCAAAACCACCAAAAAATCGTGCATGGACTTATGAGCAGATTTCTATTTCAGCAAAACCCTAACCAGCAAATGCAAAACTGACAAATCTCTAGAATCTTCAACCTTGATGCTCTATCTGCTAGTCTGGATGAGAAGCAGTCTCTGGAAACTCAGCTAGGTGCTATCTTTCAAGCACGAAACCCAGAGAAAGAACTAGGAGGTATGCATTCCTCGAAGCAAGCTCTGAAAGTATTTCAGCAACATAATAGTATGATAAGCAACAATAGATAATCCAATTGAAGGCCAAGTCTCTTATTTATAACTTTTCTGTCTCCAAATTCAAATATTTTTTTCCCTCCAATTAGGGTGCCTAAATGAAATTCACTTTTCACCTTTTCTCCAAATTTCATTTGCATTTCATTTCCAACCCATATGTGGAAATATAATTTAATAAAATGCAAATATATAACTTACAAATATTTCACTAAAAGATTTAAGTGAAATATTTAATTAAACTCAAATGTCTCCAAGCTAGGAGTCCCCTTTTGCCTTAGCACATATTTCACTTAAATATTGATTCATCAAATAAGGCCTCCAAAATGTTTAATTAATAAACATTATAAAAATCACTTATCTCTCCAAATCGTCCTCCGTGCCTTAGCCAAATATTTTTCACTTAAAACATTATTTTTTCATCAAATATCAAACTTGCCTAAATAATCACCTCAAATGCTGGAGACCATTGCTCAAGCTAACCTGCCAGAAATAGCCATTGCACTGAACTGTTGAATTGCTGCTAAAAATAGCACTACCAGAAATAGTACTTACTAAAAATAGCATATTGCTAAAAATAGTAAGTTGTTCCAAACTCATTTTCTCCACGTTTTGAGTAGCCATCGCAACTTACTAAAAATAGTAAGTTCAGAAAAGTCATTTGATTTAGTTGCATGTCACACCATCGCGAAGCTCTCTGAAACCCAGAAGGAATCCAGAGGCCAAATTGGAAAACTCCAACATGCAAGCCTCCAAAAAGCAGCCGGGAACGCAAGTCAATATCCTGTCATGCATTTTACCTCATTGCGAAGCTCTCCAAAAACCCAGAAAGCTTCACCAGACATGCGTTAGAAACTCTCGCATGCAAAACCTCAAAACCTCCTCTGAAAATGGAAACCCTAATTTTCATTTCAGCTTTAGCCTACGAGTTTCTGGAAATAGGCTAAATCCAAACGAAGAGTGTAGGGCTAAATTGGGGTCATTACATTTGTGGATGTAACTTAGTCTTGACTACTTTGATTGGGATTTATTTGTTGTTAGACAAGGTTGATTGATTAGTTAGACTAGTTGATTGTTTGGTCAATTCACTGTCACAACTCAGTGTCACTCCAGTGAGTTGTAAGACTAATTTGACACCTTATCTAGTTTCTTAGATTCATAGTGCACTTGTCTATTAAAGGACACATATTCTAATTTTAACCATGATGCATATAGAGCCACTTTTCAAGAAATATTTCATTCGAGTGCAGTGTATTTCTTTTAAAATTTAATGAGAAGACAGTTGCAGGTTCAGGAGTTCAATACTTTGTATTCACTGTTCACATTTTTAGCAGTATGTTTCTGCATATTTGCATAGTCAGAGATCATTGTTTTGATAGAAGTTTAGGACTAAATTTTCTGAGAGTAGAATCTGCTTACCATGGTCTGAAAATAAACAAAAAGTTTGGTAAAACATTTCTTCAAATATGACAAAAGAGTAATGAATGTGCACTGCTTCAAGGAAACTGGAAATTGTAAGAGACCCGCTGTCTCTAACCGTTGCAAACTGATATTAAATGATGTAATGTTGTTTGTTTTAAATGATTTTGCAAATTTAATTTATTTTCTCGAATTAGTGCCAGGCAAGAAATATGCATTAAAGATAAAACAGATAACTAAGGCAACAACTGGGACAATAAAGGGGTTGCAATTTTCTTTATTGAATTTAAAAGATATACAAATGCTTATTCTTCAAACTCAGCATGCCCGGAAGTCAACATAAGTCAGCCTCATGAAATTCTGAAATTTATTGCAGCAATTGTAAAAATGTATGGCTTGCCTGTAAATTGATCGCTCCACTTCGAAAACCACACAAAAGGCCTTCTTTGAACTTGGCGCCAGCGATGATGATGAAGAAAGTTGAAAACCCTAGGCATTTTGCTCTAGGAGAAACACGCCCTTGCTGGAAATGGTATGGCCTGGCTAAAATCAGCAGCTCTACGGCTTCTTGATAAGTGTGCCAAGCCCGGAAATAAATGCAGCTTCAAATGATTTATCCTTCTCAATGCAATCTGCTCAAACCCTTGATAAAACTTCTCTTGTAGCACAAACTGGACCCCTGTATGAAGCCCACAATCAAGCAATAATCTCAGCTGGTCTTTCATAGCCTCAAAATTGCATAACATTGAAGAGTTTTTGTTCTCCAATGCTGAAAATTTCAGAAACCCTAGCTGGCTTCTTCTCCAAGCATGAACTCCAAAGACACAAGTTTATAATCTTTATAACATAATCAATTCGAATGCCTTTGATGCCCTTTTATAATCTCTTCAAGAAGGTTGACCTCTTTACCTATTTTTAATCTTCTTTTGAAATCCATTTTAGGTTTTTAATAAAAACTTTATAATATCTCACTAACCTTGGGCGCCCAAAATAATAATATAAAAATGTACTTTAAGTGAATTTAATTGAGGGTCTTGGCCTCATCGAAAATAAAGTACTCTTTTACTTTATAATTTAACTTTATAATATTTAATTATCATTAAAGTACCTTTAATGATAATTAATCATTAAACATTTAATATTTCACCCATCCAACTGAATAAGAGGTCAATGCTACATCTGAGACTTGTCCAAGTGCCTTACTAAATTTAGTAGCCCTGACTCCCCTGAATTGGTGACTTACTATAAATAGTAAGTATGAAGAATTGAGTCTAATGAAGGCCAACTTGAACCAACACTGAGCTCTGAAGGTGAAAACTCTCTGATTTTTGCTAAGGAGGACCCTCTAACCATCTGTGTTTGCCTACGAGGGTTAGGAATAGGCCAAACCATCAAAAAACATCAACAAGCTAAAAAGGGGACATTACAGTCCGCCCTCCCTGAAATTGCTTGTCCCCAAGCAATCTCAGCTGCAAAGAAAAATCTCCCCTGCTAGGATCCCACGGGAAGATTTGTGTAATGTCCCTATCATCACCAATCAACTCTTGTAACACCAACACCGGAGTAATTATTTGAAACTGTTGAACTAACAACATTTGCTTCCTATCTTTGCGCAAGGCAAACTGCCATACACACTATTTGACACATGCGCCACTAAACTGTGCATTTGAAATAGGTCGTGCACATGAGGGTCAAATGTGAAACTATACGCACTCCTCATTGTGTACAGCTCCAAAAACTCCTCTGTGATCCTCGTCTGGAATCCTGATGCACTAGGAGGATCCCAAACTTTGCGAACAATGCTCAACTGACCGGGATCCCAAATCATCCTGTAGAATGCCACATCCAAATCCTGTGGCGTCAACATGATACCACTGTACCCTGTAACAAGGTCAACCCC
Source organism: Sequoia sempervirens (assembly GCA_007258455.2). Classification (NCBI taxonomy): domain Eukaryota; kingdom Viridiplantae; phylum Streptophyta; class Pinopsida; order Cupressales; family Cupressaceae; genus Sequoia; species Sequoia sempervirens. Next base: position 126,017 of record VDFB02166035.1, on the reverse strand, counting down.
GTCAGAAGAAAGAAGCAATCCACCAGCCAAACCGATCCCTGGATCCCATAACCAGAATGGAAGTCTGCCATACCCATTACCCTCTGACTTCCCATGTGCAACTCTAACATAACCTTTACCATTAATAACATTTTGTTTCCACAGTCCATGATCATTAGTAATCAAGATTTCTGGATAAAACTGTGTGCGATTTTTCTTCATCAACGTTTCGGATCATACTCCATGATCCATCATCAGGATGATTAGCAAATAGAGAGAGACATGAAGAATAGATAGCAGACTTGGATAGAAATAGGGGAGAGGGTGGTGAGGGAAGGTTGTGAGGCACGTAAACCAAAAAGATGAGAAAGTCAAAGGGAGGAGAAAGATAATTGGAGAAAATTGCAAAGAAGAAAATTAATGAGAAAACCTAGAAGAACACATAACTAATTCAACAAAAGGACATAAGAACCCTTAAATTAAAGAAAAGATCACATAATCAGACGAAGAAAATCACAAATGAGAGGGAAAAAAATCAAAAGAGAACACTAGGATAAAAATAGACATCAAAGTAAACAAAAGAATTGAAAGGAGAAAGAAAGAGACAAAAGAAAAATATAAATTAAGAAAAAGAACATAAAAATAGAGATCAATAAGTTTCTCTTAAATTTATATAATATTGGTAAATATTATATTTATATATTAAGTTTCTCTTAAATTTGTTTTTATGTTTTATTTTAAGATTTGAGATATTTTATTTTAGGTTAGAATTTTATTTACGTTAGATATTTAGGCTAAATATCTAGCCTAAATATCAATTGATCAATTTTTTTTTATAATTTATGTCTCCTATTAAGTTTCTCTTAAATTTGTCTTTTTCACTTATTTATGTGTAATTATTTTATTTACTACATATTAAAATTATATAATATTTAAACTTAATATTTTTCTTTGGATTTTAGGAACCCCATAGAATTATATAATATTTGTAAACATTATATTTATATATTAAGTTTCTCTTAAATTTGTCTTTTTTATGTTTTATTTTAAGATTTGAGATATTTTATTTTAGGTTAGAAAACGTCTCTTAAATTTGTCTTTTTCACTTATTGATTTTTTACTTTTGTGTCTCCTATTAATTTTCTCTTAATCTTGTGTCTTTCACTTATTGATTTCTATTTTTATGTTCTTTTTCTTAATTTATATTTTTCTTTTGTCTCTTTCTTTCTCCTTTCAATTCTTTTGTTTACTTTGATGTCTATTTTTATCCTAGTGTTCTCTTTTGATTTTTTTCCCTCTCATTTGTGATTTTCTTCGTTTGGTTCTGTGATCTTTTCTTTAATTTAAGGGTTCTTATGTCCTTTTGTTGAATTAGTTATGTGTTCTTCTAGGTTTTCTCATTAATTTTCTTCTTTGCAATTTTCTCCAATTATCTTTCTCCTCCCTTTGACTTTCTCATCTTTTTGGTTTATGTGCCTCACAACCTTCCCTCACCACCCTCTCCCCTATTTCTATCCAAGTCTGCTATCTATTCTTCATGTCTCTATCTACTAATCATCTTGATGATGGATCATGGAGTATGATCCGAAACGTTGATGAAGAAAAATCGCACACAGTTTTATCCAGAAATCTTTATTACTAACCTTCACCATGCTGAGAGTGGTGAAGTAATTCACCGGGATCCAACCATACTATTGTGTCAAGCTTGTCACCACGAGGATCCCAACACTAACAATCAACCCCATATGAGTTGTGCACAAGAATCTCCATGGCATGCAACACAAATCTCTGAAGTAGAGCAGCTACACACTCTGCCATAGAAACATCAACATGATTGGATTGTGTTTCATTAAGTATGCCATGAATGCTCACCAACCCATACAAATCTATCTCACCCATGATCCCATCCACAAGTGTAGTAATGACACTAGTGGCTGATCCACTAAGTGTATAATCCACTTGTTCACCCAACTCTAGGACTTGAGCCTTAACTGGGCTCTCAACTAGAGGTATCTCATGAGTCTCAAGATGAAAGCTAGGTATACCAATAGGATTTTTTGAATCACATCTCTTCTCCTGCTCATGCATAACTACGCTTTCTTCTCGATCCTTTATCTCAAGAAGCTCATCCTTAGCATGCTCACCTCTTACATGTTCTTCTCTTGGAAGAATTAGAGATCTAAGGTGTGACTCCCTTTGTTTCTTTGCTTGATCTAGCTGGCTGCAACATTCCTTGACCTCTTGCAAATGCTGTTTTGCTTGGGCAGCCAACATCTTTTCCTTCTTAGCCCTTTGTAGCCACCCATCACACAAAACTTTTGTTTTGTTCACATCTTCCAAGGTCTAATATATAAAATCAGACTGTTTGTGACTTGAATCCACCAAACATTCTTCACACTTAACATGAAAAAATTCAATGCTATTGTTAGGAGATTCCATAACATGATCATCTTCATGTACTTTATCCGTCACCTCATGATTTTGTGAAGGTAATGGACTGCTGTTCATAAAATCAGAATTGATCTCAAGGCTGATATCATCTCCATTAGTGCTGATAATATCATCTTGGGGTTCAACTGAACCACTATGATGATGTAAAACTTTCTCTTCAATAGAAATTGTCTCACACTCTAAACCAAGCTCGTTGCTTGTTGCAACACCTTTCTCATGATCGCCTATAGACTGAAAATCATTTTGAATCAATTCTTTTTCCTTAAACATCCTTTTGATATACTTTACCGTACCAATCATTCCAAGGCTCAAGGCAACAACATAGTCCAGATATTCATTAAAAGAGTATTGTGTTCTAAAATCATCTGGGATGCTCTGGAAGTGCTCAAAGAGTTGTTTGGCTTCCCGTTCATAAACTTTCGTGAATTGGTCTACCCTACTATACCAACCCATAACTGAGACCATAGTTGAAAAACTCGGACTCGGCAATAACTCGTGTTGATGTGGTTTTTTGCGACTACACCAACACAGAATAAAGTCGCCAACGGCTACTCTATCCTCTCTTGAACAAAGTTTCCTGCATGCTAAGATTGCGAGATACATCATACATTTAACTCCAAGGTTCCTTCATGCAATAGAATACCCTCAGTTGGCTCCATATGTTTTGCTGGTATTTCAAGGGGACTTACACAATTGTTCGACAGCTGACAACAAACAGTGGATTAAGGGATTTCGTGTAATTTGGATGATTTGGCAGGTGAGTACAGGTTTCCTAATTCTAACCGGAAATGAATTGAATTTAAAGAGTGTAGGGCCTAAGAAGTTTATATTCTATCTAAGGATGGGACATGGGATCAATCTCGACAGACGTCGACCAGACTCTGCTCCGCCTCACGTTGGACAACTTACACAAAGTCGGTGCAATCTTCAAGGGAGTGACAAGAGGTTTTCAAATTATAATTCGACATGTAAGTACCATCAGAACGACACATACAAACACATGAATCACAATTGAAGTTAAGTTCGTAAAGTTTTCCAGTCGACCACACAACGCAAACTTGCCGTCAGCAAGCCGCTAGTGGTATGGATAAAAAATGAAGCTGTCTCGATTGACACCACAAATCCACAGCTAACATCTACTTGCATGAAAATTAAAAAAAAAACTACTCTATTTTTTGCTACTTGAAGTTGAAGGGATGAAGAAATCTTGCTAGCTACTTATAACAAAGATGAATTCACCATTCAATGAAAAATCTTTTATTACAATAGTTTTTCACAATAATTTCTTACAAAGTTTTCAAAGGAAAACTTTCCTTCTCCTTCAAACTACGCTATGCTAAGATATTACAACTAAAGTGTCTCTGCTCTTATCTCTAGTCTGATCTCTAAACTCTACTTCTACTAAATTACAAATGAGGGGGACTCCCCCTTTTATAGATGGCCAAGTCCAATGGACGGCTCAGATTACAATCAACTGGATGGCCCAGATTGTGCCACCTCAGCCCTAAACAAGATTCGCCCTAAAAACCGCCAAAATGGAAAGTGGGGCAATAAATGAGCAATTAATGGCCACCATCTTCTAGAAGATTCCCATTTGTAGACTCGTTCACACTGTTCTTGATCTTCTTCTTGACGTTGTTCTTCAACTTCTTCTTTGTCACTGGAGTTATACTAAGTCCCAACACTTAGCCATTTTTCGCAACTTTTCTTCCTTCAAGGTTGAAATGTAATCTTGGAGTACTTGGTTCATCCTCCTAAGTTATCGCCATTTGGTCTCGACGTTTCTCCTGCAAAATAAGCAAGGAGAAGGGTATTAGAACACTTCATAATATAAATTCACTTTACTTACCTGATTTTCACGCTTGAACCCCCGAGGGTTCATCATCTTCACTAGCCAACTTTGCGTTCAAATTCTTCATGCCTTAGTCAAATTTCCAACCCATCTTGCATTCTGCCTAGGCATACTTTGCTCTAATATTTCATCCAACTCAGACTCTAGAAGAAATCCTTTCATCAGGAATTTGATCAAAAATTTTCTAGGCGATCATTTTCGAATTCATCTACCAAGGTATTTTTAACACATTTTATCCCTTGCCTTAGAAAATTTTTAAATTTTCCCTTAGGAAAATTCATCAACCAGGCGCCCATCAAAAATATTCACCCTGAAGGCCTCGGCAAAGTGTGGAAGACTTTAAAATCCATTCCTCATCGCAGACGTCCAATACCCAGAAGAAAATTTTCTGCAGAACGCGTCGAATCCATGGGTACACAACGAACGGGTTCATTTAATTTTTTGAATTTTGGACCTTAGAAAAATAATTTTCATCAAATTTAATCCATTTCTTCAACTCCAGGCGCATTTCCTTGCTCTGACTTAAAATTTCTCATTGACCCTGTGAAGCTAGCATCATCTGACTTCTTTCCTGTCAACTTACCTATGCCTTAGTAAATTTCATCATCTCCCAACAATCTTTCTCTAGAGGTGGAATAAATTTCAACACTTAGAAAAATTTCAAATTTCTTCTCCAAACCAAGGGCGCATTTAAGAGGTGGAACTTCCACTGTTGTTGCCTTAGATAAATTTCCAACTTCATCCTTTTGATTAAGGTGCATTCAGGGGTCTGGACTTTCATTTTCATACACTTAGAAATTTTCAAGTCACTTCAATCCTTCAAGGGCGCATTTGAACCTCTCTACTTCAAATTTTTCACACTTAGAAAATTTTCTAAGTCATCTCCTTGCACTTAGGCGCATCTACCACCTTGAGGTTTCACTTTATCAACACTTAGAATTTTTTTCTATCAATTTTCAACCTCAAGGGCGCATTCTAGACCCTGTGCTTTGAGTTCAAAGGCTTTAGAATATTTTATACTCTTCCCATGACCTTGGGCGCATCTAGGAGGGTCATCTTCAAATTTGAATGCCTTAGACAATTTTCTTCAACCTTCCACAAGTCAAGGCGCATTTGGCAAGTGGTGCCTCAAATTTGTAACACTTAATGAACTCTTTACTCCATCTTCTTTCAAAGGGCGCAAATGGGGACTTGAGCTTCTAATTTTTAACCACTTAGTAACATTTCCAGCTTCCCCCTCCAAACTAAGGGGCATCGTAGCATGTGAGCTTTCATTTTCAAGTAATTAGAATATTTTAGACTCATCTTCTCTTCCAAGGGCACAAATGAGGTCTTCTACATCAAGTGTTGGAACTTGGTATTTTTCAAGGCCCCACAGGCAAGTCCAGGCGCATATAGGAGGTTGACTTTCAAATTTAAAAGACTTAGAAAATATTTTCAACCTTTTCCTAGCCAGGCGCAAATCATACCCTGAGCTTCCAATTTTGACACTTAGAAGATTTCTTTATCAATTTTCAACCTCTTGGGCGCATTTGGGCTTGTGAGCTTCAAATTTCACTACCTTAGAAAATTTCTTCATGACTCTTCAAGCTTGGGCGTATTTTCGAGGGTGGGCTTCAAATTTGTTTGCCTTAGAAACTTTTCCATCATCCTTCTCAAGGTAGGGCGCATTTAGTGGGGTGAACTTCCAATTTCACCACACTCAAACTTTTTCAACCTCCTCCATCTTGTACCCCAAAATTAAAATTTTTGTTACACTTAGACATTTTGAAGAAATGAGTAAAAGTCTTGTCAAATCAATCAAAAAGGTCAAAATTTGGGTGTGCATGTCTTGCATGAGGGGTTAAAACGTAGATTTTTCAATTTCTGACGATCTGGGTCTACTGAGAGCAGCTTAACCTACAAAACCCAGATCTCAGTTTTTCATCCCTAAATTTTAGGAAAATTGCTATTTTTAGAAATTTTCTCGAAATAGTAACGTTTTCTGGGTTTCTTTCGAAACAGATACTGGCAAAATTTTCTAAAAATAGAAAGCTGGTCCGATAGGGTCCAAATTGATTTTGATTGGCTCAGAATACGTCTACATTAGGCTGGTGCAGTCAGAATCTTAAAATAATTAGTTTTGCCCTACTGGGTCTATTCTGCTTTTTCAGAAGCATATCTGGAGCTCCGAGGTCATCAATGGAGGTCATCCGACTGCCAGGCGTCAATTTCAACATTCAAACTTCCGGCAGAAGGTGAAACGATGAACAGGCACGAAGAACGAGAAAGAAGGTTGAAAAGTTATGAAAATTTTCTAACACTGCTGAGTTTGGGCGCCCCTGGTGAAGAAGGGCGCCCAACTTTTTGAGGCATCTGATCTCGCACTAAGGGTTTGAAAATATGCTCAGTCTCTTCAGATTTCAATCAGCTTCAACATGCCTGTCTTCGTCATATCATCCGACTCGCCATCTTCCGGCAAATTCAGATCGAAGACAAACATGCGGAATAAAGATTTCAAACTCGAAGTCGAAAAACAGTAAAAATGGCTAAGTCTGGGTAAAGTGGGTGCCCCTGGTGAAGAAGGGCGCCCAAGTTTTCAAGGGATTGAACGAATGAATTCATAGAAGAGTGTCTAACGTGATTTCTTTGCAGTTGATCAAGCTTTCAAACGAGATGTCCAGCATGCCTTTCGGAGCTCGCAGTCGCAAGATACGAGGAGCCGAGCGGAGGGTCCAACAAGAGTTGAATTTCAAAGTTCTGAAGCAAACACAGGAAAGTGAAAATTGGACTAAGTATGGATGAAATGGGCGCCCCCAGTCAAAAAAGCCGCCCAAACTTTTGAAGGGTTAAAATTCACTTTTTGGCAAAATCTCTTCCAGAAGACCCCTCCTTATTCTTCGTCAGCTTCGCGATGAGCATAGTCTTCAGTCGATCCGACGCCTGGAACTCCAAATTCAACGAAATCATCTGTAGAAGAGGAGCTAATGAAGAAATTGTAGATCAGAAAAATGGCTAACACTGTGAAAGTTCGGAGCCCCTTGAAGGAAAAGGCTCCCATGAATTCAGAGGTCAAGGTCAAGTTTTTAGCCAAAGGCTCCTCCAGAACATCTTTCTTAGAATCAGTCTGGCTCCGCGATGAATCTTTCAGGTAGCTTGTCGGATCAATCTGCGAACGGGAAATCGGAGGCAAAGTTGGAGGTCAAAATGGTGAAAAGTTGAAAATGTCGAAATTTTGACTAACACTGGAAGAAGTGGGCGCCCCTGTTGAAGAAAGGCGCCCAAAGTTTCATGCCTTAGAGAAATGTCAAGAATTTTTGAAATTTTCAAGATTGCAAAAGAAGATAGAGGCCTCCAAGCACATTGAATAGAGATTTTAGGGTTTTAAAATAAAAGCAAAAGAAAGCAAAGCAAAGACAAAACCCTAAGTCTATTTAACATCTTTCTTTTATGTTATTTTCATTATTTTTGCAGGTAGCCTTCAAGGGAGAAAGTTGGAGCAGCAAGTTTGAAGTAATTTTTCAAGATTCAAGAACATAGCTTGCTGGTTTTTCATCATATTTTTCAGACCAGCAACATAAACCCTTGCTTTTTCAAGCTTTTTCATCCAGAAGATCAAATTTTTGAAGGAGAAGATCAAAGATTTCAATTTTCAGCCATCTGAGTCTCTTCTCGTTCTTCTGAAGAATTTTTCAAGAACTTCATCAAGTTGCAGCAAGTGCTTTTATTTTGCATGACAGTGAAATCTTCAGGGTTTGCAAAATTGGATCATCTGGGTCCTCTCAAAACAGTCTTCTGAAGAAAACCCATATCACAACTTTTTCAAGAAAGTTTCAAATTCTAGGGTTGGTTGCTTTTTCGATCAGCCATCAGGGTTTTGTAAATTTAATCAATTGGGTCCATTTCTAATTGTATTTTGAACAAAACCCAGGTGCCAGCTTTTTCGGTGAAAAATTGAAGAAATTAGGGTTTGCTGCTTTTTCAGTCAAAATTCAAGATTTTCAAAAACGGACTATCTGGGTTGTCTTGCAACGAAATTCTAGGCAAAACCCATATCTCAGAAAAATTTCCAAAAAATTGTCCGTTTGGGGCCAAAAACCAGCATTCTAAAAATAGAAAGTTGCTCAAAGCTTGTCTGAACGTAGGCGAGTTTACAGTCATTTTTCAAGGTTTTCAATATGGAGTACACTCCCCTCGAGTTTAAGACCAAATCAGCACTATGTTAAAACTTCATCATCTCAGTTGAAGAACGAGAGAAGGTGTGATATGAGAAAGGTATTGGAAAAGAATTGTGCAATACTCTTCTATTGGAAATCAAGCAAAGTGTCAAAAGCATAAAGTTGCAGAGCCGCCAAGTTATCAAATTTGTGAGTCATCTTTTGGGGCAGCGATGTTTTTCAAGAACAAAACTCATAAAGCAACTGAAGAAGTGAAAGATCCTCTAGGTTTGATTACAAAAGGCGAAGAGATCTTGGAGAATCAGAATATTGCCTTAGTTGGCATAGATGCACCGAACCGGGACACAATTTCCAATTTTCTAGCGGATGAGATCGAGCTTTAAAGCGGCTTTCATCTAGAAGCTTTCTTTCCGCTTTCTTTCTATTCTTGGAACGATTCTTATCCATTCTTTGAAGATGAGAAAGAAGATAAATGTAATAGTTGGCGTTTCCCGCTTTTTCTGCTTTCGAGGGTTTTAGTTATCTTCTTTTTAGATTTAGTAATAAAGCTTGCTTGCTGAGCAAGCCCTAGATTGTGAAAGCAAGGAGATTTTAGGGTTCCCTACTCCTTTGCTTGTCTATAAATAAGAGCCTTTGCTCATTAGTTTCTTTAATGGTTATTGTGTTAGCAAATTGCGAGCCTGTATTGCAGCAAGTTGTTATTCAGTTTCAGTTCACTTGTGTTGTGATAGCAAATTGTTGAGCCTCTTTAGCCAACAAGGAGTTAGTGTGATTGTTGTTTCTATTGTGTAAGAGAAAGATTGCAAGCCTCTTTAGCTGCAATTTCTTGTTCCAGGCATGTTAGAAGTGAGCTTTGTTCTAGAAGTTTGAGTAATAAAATCATGAGCCTCCTTTGCCTTGGTCCAAAATCTCAGATTTCCGTTCTTTGTGTTATGCTTTTATGATCTCGATTTCAGCTTACATTGAAGTGTGTAGATGTTTGTTGGAAAAGAGTTTATTGAAGCACTTTGTCAGAGAATCATCCTTGTCCATTTCTAATTTCTCTTGCTCTGCGTATTACTTGAGAAGTTAGAAACGTCTTTAGTTTAAGTTTGTCGTAGTTGAAATTCTTAACTCAGAAAATCTCAGCTGCGGCGTTTGTGTTTTATAAACCTTGTGCTCTAGCTGATCAAAAAGATAGGCAACTTAGTTCTTAGTTTACTTTCTTTCAACACCATCAGCAAGAGGGAGCTTCCCCTCCTAATTTGAAGAGCAGTTTATCTGTGCATAGCTGTCCGTTTCAAATACGCATTCCAGAGGTGCGAATTTAAACGCCAACACTCCAGCTTCAAGGCGCATTTGGAGGGACCTGCATTCAGATTCAAACACTTAGATATTTTCATCCAAGTTTTCCAGACAAAGCAAGGCGCATTTGGGCCTTTGAGCTTTCAATTTCCAGACTTAGACAAATTTCGAGATCTCTCCTTTACCCTGGGCACAAATAAGACCCTCTTCTTCAAGTTTTTATACTTAGAAAGATTTCTTCATGGCCTCCTCCAAGTCAAGGGCGGATTTTACCCATGGAGCATCAAATTTTCATGACTTAGAAAATTTTTAAGCCTCTCATCTAGCTGGGCGCATATGGAGTCCTGAGCTTCAAATTTGAAGGACATAGAAATTTTTTCAAGCCTCCTCTTCAACTTCTCAAGGTGCATTTGGCTTGTGAACTTCAAATTTCCAGTGCTTAGAGAATTCCCCCACAACCTTCAGCTTTTAAAGGTGTTCTTCACTGGTCGGACTTGAAAATTTATCAATTTCAATGAATTTTATGTTCTTTGCTTGATTTAGGGTGACTCGATCATGCTAACCCTAATTTGCCCTGACTTTCTATTTTTAGAAAGTTCTTCAAATTTCGTGCCTTGAACTGACTTCTGACCCTTGAGAGGCCTAATTTCGCCTTGTTTCGAACCCCGGGATGTGGTTAAGTTGCTAGTGTCAAGTGCCTGCCTGTACCTGCTATTTTTAGCAACCTGCTAAAAATAGCAATTGCTCAGAATGCCTTCAAATTTTGCATGCCGATTGCCTAAAGTGTGGTGATCGTGGCTGGATGTTGCATTTGCATTACTGTCGTGTCTTGCCTTTGAATTTAGGAAACCCTAATTTCTCTGCTCAAGCCTGCTAAAAATAGTAAGTGACTGATTTTTCATTCTCCGCAACTCTGTTTGTCTTGAAATTCGCGCCATGGGGTCCTCATTGCCTGCTTGACTTGTTCATACTGACGCCTTGTGTTGACGTACTATTTATAGCACATTTATGGAGGTGGTTTACTATTTATAGCAACTGCCTGTTTTTGAGACCTCCACAACTCCGTTTGACTTGAAATTTGGATGGCGTGCTCCTCATCGGGTGACCTGCCTGTTGACACTGGCGCCTGCAACTGATTTGCTATTTTTAGCCTGTTTCCAAAATGACTTACTATAAATAGTAAGTGCTCCGTTTGTCTTCAAATTTTACCAACAGATAGCTTGAAGGATGCTAATCGCGGTTGTATACACCGGGTTTCGAAAATTCTGACTTTTTACACCTCTTTTCGGGCCCCGAAGTTGGAAACCCTAATTCATCTTGCATGCATATCAAATGATCTCTGTTTGTCCTCGTTTCTGTTGCATTGCGATCAGCTCGTGATTCTGAAGTGCTGGGAGGCAGCTGCTGGGATGCACCTGCTAAAAATAGTAAGTTCCCAAATGAGTGACCATCTCCGTTTGCATGTCACATCACTGCGAAGCTCTCGAAAAACCCACAAGGAATATGTAGACATGCAAAGAAGACGTTGACATGCAAACCCTAAAAATAGCCCCGGAAGACTGAATTCTGAAAGTTATCTCGCTTTGCATGTCTCACCATCATGAAAGTCTCTGAAAAGCCAGAAGGAATCTTCAGACATGCATTGAAAAATTCTTCATATAACCCCTGAAATTTGCTCTGGGAGCTGGACTGCTAAAAATAGTAAGTTGTCTGTTTCAGCTCAAAATTTACGAGTGATCAGCTTGATGTGTTCTGAATGCAATGTGACTGTTACAACTTCAAAAATGTCGATGGAATGCCCTGAATTGCACACTTACTAAAAATAGTAAGTTGTCAGAATCTAATGAAATTTCAATGGAAACCTACTGGAAGTACACCGATAGTAATGTTAGCCTTAGATTTCAATTCATTCACTTCGCTTGACCCTAGATTGACCAGGAAAGCACAAACCCTAATTTTCAAACTTGGCCAAAAGTTCATGTTTAAACTCAATGATGGGCACAATCCCCGAAAGGCAGATATCAGAAAAGAGACAGAGAGAGAGAGAGAAACAAAGACCAAAGCCAAAAAGACTAGAATGGAGCAAAAATTAGGGATCCCCATCTTGAATGGGGCGATGTGTGAAAAGGTCACAACAACTCGGCAAACCCAAAATTTTTAAAACCTCAGGACTCAGCAAAAACTCGGGGAAAAACTCTGCAAAAACTCGGGGAATTTATCGAACATTTGAAAATAAAAAGATAAATTAATAACAGTCATTCTGGTTAATATTTAATATTAACATTTTAATTAATTATTTTTCTATTTATTGATTTCTAATCATTAAAAATTTAAAAGATTGGAAATAATAACTCTTATTGATTTAATATTTAATAATAACTTTATTTATTTATTGGTTTGTAATCATTAATTTTTTTAATTTAAAGATTTGATTTAATAATAACTCTTATATAATATATTAATTATTTTTTACAAATATATTAAATTATAAGTTTTGGAAATAAAATAAAATAAATTTTTTCAATTTTTCAAATGCTTAAATGATAAATCAGAAATAATATATTAATTTTTTTTTACAAATATTCTTAACTCTTATATAATATATTTAAATTTTAATATATTTGTAATTAAATTATAAGTTTTGGAAATAAAATAAATTAATTTTTTTCAATTTTTCAAATGATAAATGATAAATCTTATATAATATATTAATTTTTATTATAAATATTCTTAAAATCTTGTAATATTTAAATTTCAAACTTTAGTATTTACTATTTACAAATCAATAAATTTAAAAAAACAATGAATAGCATTATGAGTTTACATTTTATTTAGAATTACGGTAAAAAATAATTAATTGTTACGTTTTATTTAATTTTTAAAATGTACGAGTTTACGTCTTATTCAATTGATCATATGAGTTTACGTTTTATTCAGAATAGTCAATAAATTTAAAAAAAACCCGCGTTTATGTTTTATTCAGAATAATCAATAAATTTTAAGAAATCTATTGATTTGGTGTTTATTTTTTGTAGAAATCGATCTTTGAAGATGGTTTTTACGTTTTTTTCAGAAATGAGGTCACGTTTTTTTAAAATACTTGTGTTTTTCTTCTGTCGTCGCCGTTTTTTCCTCTGCCCTCGTCTTCCGTTGTTTTCCTTCTGAATAATACGAGTTTGCAAGTGACGGCGAACGCTTTATCATTATGTTTATGCCAAAAATTTATGGCAAACAAAAATAAAATCAACGCCTTATTTTTTAACTGCGTTTTCTTTTGCTAGTCATGATTTTCTACGTTTTTTTCATGAATAACTCGTCGTGCGTTTTACCTTATACTTGGCTATGAGTTATTGAGCAATTTACTTGCCCAACACATTTGTGCACGATTACTCGCGAGTATTGCGAGTTTTTGGCGATTTTTTCAACTATGACCGAGACTGACTGAAAATTCTGTATATTTTTTGTCTCAAACCCCAACAAGATGGCAGAGGACCGCTTTGATACCACTGTAAGAGACCTGCTGTCTCTAACCCTTGCAAACTAATATTAAATGATGTAATGTTGTTTGTTTTAAATGATTTTGCAAATTTAATGTATTTTTATCAAATTATTGCCAGGCAAGAAATATGCATTAAAGATAAAACAGATAACTGAGGCAACAACTGGGACAATAAAGGGGCTGCAATTTTATTTATTGAATTTAAAAGATATACAAATGCTTGTTCTTCAAACTCAGCACGCCCGGAAGTCAACATAAGTCAGCCTCATGAAATTCTGAAATTTATTGCAACAACTGTAAAAATGTACAGCTTGCCTGTAAATTGATTGCTCCACCTCGAAAACCACACAAATGATGATGAAGAAACATCACCATGAAGAAACCTTCTTTGAACTTGGCGCCAACAATGATGATGAAGAAAGCTGAAAACCCTAGGTGTTTTGCTTTAGGAGAAACATGCCCTTGCTGGAAATGGTACGGCCTGGTTAAAATCAACAGTTGTATGACTTCTTGAGAAGTGTGCCAAGCTTGGAAATAAATGCAGCTTCAAATGATTTATCCTTCTTAATTCAATTTGCTCAAACCCTTGATAAAACTTCTCCTATAGCGCAAATTAGACCCCTGTATGAAGCCCATAGTCAAGCAATAATCTTAGCTGGTCTTTCACAGCCTCAAAATTGCATAATACTGAAGAGATTTTGTTCTCCAATGCTGAAAATAGCAGAAACGCTAGCTGGCTTCTTCTCCAAGCACGAACTCCAAAGACACAAGTTTATAATCTTCATAATGTAATCAATTCGAATGCCTTTGATGCCTTTTATAATCTCTTCAAGAAGGTTGACCTCTTTAGCTGTTTTTAATCTTCTTTTGAAATCCATTTTAGGTTTTTAATAAAAACTTAATAATATCTCTGTAATCTTTGGCACCCAAAATAATAGAATAAAAATGTACTTTAAGTGAATTTAATTGAGGGTCTTGGCCTCATCGAAAATAAAGTACACTTTTACTTTATAATTTAACGTTATAATATTTAATTATCATCAAAGTACCTTTAAGGATAATTAATCATTAAACATTTAATATTTCGCCCATCCAACTGAATAAGAGGTCAATGCTGCATTTGAGACCTGTCTAGGTGCCTTACTAAATTTAGTAGCCTTGACTCCCCTGAAATGTTGACTTACTATAAATAGTAAGTATGCAAAACTGAGTCTAACGAAGGCCAACCTGAACCAACACTGAGCTTTGAAGGTGAAAACACTTTGATTTCTACCAAGGAGGACCCTCTAACCATCTATGTTTGCCTATGAGGGTCAGGAATAGGCCAAACCATCAAAAAACATCAACAGGCTAAAAAGGGGACATTACATAAATCAAGACTATTTCCAGCTTTAAGTTTTCAAATATGATCACTATTGACTAACATTAGTCAACATTAGATAGATGAACACTGAAAGGAATACTCAAGTTACAAATGATTTCCCCTGCCTTGCTAAGTTTTTATCTTTTGTTTGGCCAGAGCAATGGAGTTTAGCTTGGCTAAGAAGAGTAATTTATGTTTTATCCTCACTAACTACTGCCATAGAAGCTTCAGGAAACATCTTCAAGCAAACTCTTGTGCCTTTAATGAACGGCTCAGTAATTAAGGACAAAGCCGAATCACTTGTAAAATGCATTTCAAGTACTTGGCTACCTACTAGTATACTGTAAGAGTATTCATTTATTTTTTTCCATGGACCGTGGGAAGTAGTCTTGTCTAGTGGACCTTTAACTAATTAAAAGTTATCATTATTCGGCAATTGCTTCAATCACATAAAGATAAGATGTTAGCAGGAAGCTGTCATTTGGACCTTGGAATAATAATTGGTTCAGAAGGAATTCCATTCATACTTATCCTTGTAGGAGCTTGGGTGAAGAGAGTATTTATTAGTCCTATGAAAAATTTGTGGAACAAGCAAAATCTCTGACCTGTTACTTGTCAACAAAGTATAGCCTCATTTTTAATTAGGGATGGTTGTTACGAAAATACTACCAAACACTTCTTCAAAGAATTTATGTTATCATTATGGTCTCAGCCCCATGAAAAAATGATATTTCTTCAAGATGTAGGAAGTATTGATCCTTATATCTTGGGCTCTAACTTATCAAGAATATTAAACTCTTATGAATTTACAAGCATCAAATTTGTTCCCACTATTAGGCTGTTACAGTGTCATATAGAGGTAAAAGGTATTTGGTAAGTCCATATGTGGCTTGGCGATTATTTTTTCAACCCGTGTACAAGAAAATGAATAAAAAGAAAATAAACCACATGTTGACAAGAAGACCATCCCTCAATAGGACAAGAAATAACACAACTATGTTAGTGTCCTCTACAAGATGTCAGAGTTGATAGTGAACCTCACATCTCCCATAAATCACCTACAACCAAAACACCTATCACATCTGAAGAGAAATAGCCATTGGTATGCTTATGCAACCTTGAGAAGAGATGATCCAAAAAAGCAACTGATTGTGCAATGAATTAATCCGAATGAATGATTACAAAGAATGAGAATCCTTATAAAAGGAAAAAAACAAATCCTAGATGAGGATTTGATTAGATTGTGACAAGTGTCTTAATCTCATGCAATGAGACAGCATTATCTATATTTAGTCCAATCTAATAATAAAAAAACACTCATAATTTAATTCAAGTGAATAAAATAATAACGGACCTAATAATTAATTAATTATTAATTAATTATCAAGTGATGTCCTAAATACTCCAACACAAGAAGGCACCTTTGGGACTGGAGGACAACCTATCTTGGAATACCACAATCAATATGATTCAATTAAATTATTAAATGGATATATAGAAATGGTCTTGTCAATCATTTTCAAAACTTCATTACAAGTCTTACCCTCTAGGAGTTGGAAACAGAAGATTGCAGGTTCGGGATTTGAGTTTTACATGCCCAAACTGCTATGTTAAAGAAGACTCAAATTAGTTTAAGGTAATTATTACCTCAAATAGTCTGATTTCATTGCGATGTGCCTTGTCAATTTTGATGTTTAAGTTCTGATTTTCTGCCTCAGATATTTTTGTCCACACTTTTCTTGCAACCTTTGTTTTGCTGGTAATGCATTTCAGTTTGATTTGTTTTGCTTTGTTTTGATGCCAATGCTTTTTGTGAGCTTGAAAAGGATTGCAAATGCCACCAGACAAATAACAAGTTGATATGCAACTCTTTTTTTTTGTGTATTTTCAAATGCATACATATGAGAATCTGATGCAAACACAAACCTACAGCCTAGAGGTATTTTCTCGAACACTTAGTATACCAACTTAGTTACATAGATTGCGAGTACATAAAGAGACGTTTTGACAAATAGTTGGCAGCCAAACAAAACTCTTCCACTTGACATTATGAATGAAGTGTAATGCTGTTCATACATATGAAGATGACTTAGAATATTTTTTTTTCATTCCCAAAACATGACTGAGTTTACAATGCAGCTGGCTGTTAGCATTTACAATAGATACTAAATTCTGAAACAAGTTCCTATGCAACTCATTCACTTCCTCAACTATTCTCAAACAAAATGTCACTATCATGTAATCTCAAACCAAAGAAGGAACCTGGGAATTGCCAATTTTTTAAACTGAAAGCCTGAGATATCAGTTCGAACTCTTCATGGAATGGGTCCGTCCTTCTAGCCAAGGCTGAAAATGTGTTCCTTGATACCCAGTGCCACCCAGACAGGAGGAACCAGAATTTATTGTGGATTCTTTGTTGCCAATTGAACCTACAGAAAAACATCCAGATTGTGCTCCCTTATATTTACAAGAATGACACCCAGCTTAAAATAATACCACGAATCTTCAGCTACACGAATACAGGATGAGCCATGGTCTTTTTTGACTGAGATGCAAGCTCTAGAATACTCAAATCGACCCGTTCAAGGCTGAGGACACATCAACAAACTCTTACCCTGTCGCTTCTCCAAAATGCAATGTGAAAGACGTCTATCTGGAAACGATTTCTCAAGTATATCTGTTGTATATCTTCTGCAAACTCCCTTTCAGCTAGGGGCGATCTCACACACCTGAAACTGAAGAAATGAGGGTCTCAAAACCCTAAGCCAGTGACTCCTGCCATTCCCGTGAGGAAACTTGATGTCTTCAAAAAAGTGTGTTAAAACAAAATGAGCTCCTCAATATATTTCCAAGATGCCCGATAAAGAGCTCCTTTTCAAAATGAGCACCTCAATATATTTCCAAGATGCCCAATAAAGAGCTCCTTTTCTCATTAAAATCTTTTTACAAAATTACAAGTGACTTTTATAAAGTTATTAATTTTCAAATGTTTCTTAAGTCACTTTTAAATTAACACATAGGTGACTTTTGAATATTTCACTTGGTCACTATAAAAGATGATTTAATTAATTACCTTTATTAGCTTTATGATTAATTGGAACTTAGACCACAAATAGGTAATTAAATAAATGATTCTCTAAATGTCAATGTATCACAACGATTGCCTTCGGGAATTAGAAAGGCAATGTGACACCCTGAGTGGCTAGCTCAAAGGGGACATTACAGTCCTCCCTTCCTGAAATTGCTTATCCTCAAGCAATTGCAAGCTCGGGTGTTGTAGAATCTGTTCATTCTCCTAGGTGGCATCCTCAACTGGTAAATCTTTCCACCTCACCAAATACTCCTTAGCCACCCTATTCCTCAACCTCCTCTCTCGAACATCTACGATCTCCTCAGGGACTAGGACCAAATGTCCCTCCTCATCCAACGGTGGGAGCTCTAAAGAAGAAGTAACCTGCTGACCTAGTGCTTTTATAAGGCACGAAACATGAAATACATTATGAATCTTGCTGCTTTCCGGCAGCTCCAAGTCATATGCTACCTCTCCAACCCGCCTGATAATCTTGTATGGTCCATAGAATCTGGGCTTGAGTTTCTCAGCTCCGCTCTTCTTGAGAGAAGACTGTTTGTAGGGCTGCAAGCGAAGGTATACCAAATCACCGACCTCAAAACTGCGCTCAACCCTGTGTCTATTAGAATATGTCTTTTGCTGATTTTGTGCCACCTGCAAGTTATCTTTGAGTGCCCTCAAGATATCCTGACTCTCCTGAATCCAATCCTTGGCTTTGGGAGCCCTGCTATCCCCAAAAGCCATCTCCATAAATGAAGGTGCATCGTAACCATACAAAGCTCTAAAAGGACTTATCCCAATGGACATATGATAAGTGGTATTATAACAATACTCCCCCAAGTGTAGCCACTTAATCCATGCCTGTTGATGCCCTGCAATGTAGTTGCGCAAGTACCCCTCAATCCATTTGTTTACAATTTTTGTCTGTCCATCTGTCTGAGGGTGATAACTCGTACTCAGAGTCAACTCAGTACCCGCCAACCTAAACAACTCTTGCCAGAATGCACTCATGAATCTACTATCTCTGTCACTGACTATGTATCGAGGTAGCCCATGCAATCTAAAAATCTCCCTGAAAAATAACTCAGCTAGCTGTGGAGCCTTATACTCAGTCAGAATAGCAAAGAAGTGAGTGTACTTCGTCAACTGATCCACCACCACAAAGATACTATCTCTCCCATGCACCTTAGGTAGACCTATGATGAAGTCCATAGAAATGCTCTCCCATTTTTGCTCTGGGATAGGCAATGGCTGTAGTAATCTAGCTGGATGTGTATGCTCTGACTTGTTCTGCTGACAAGTCACACACTCTCTGACGTGTCTCAATACATCATCCTTGAGGTCCTTACATGTGAACCTCTCTCTGACCTGTTTGTAAGTTTTGAAATAGCCCTGATGGCCTGCTAAGGGAGTGTCATGAGAAGCCTGCAATATCTTCTCCTTCAATCTAGATTCTGGCACCAAGTAGAGCCTATCTTTGTAGTAAATCACATCATCCACTACTCTGTACCTGTCATCCTGAATCAGTCCATCCATCAACTCACAAGGAAACTTATTCTTGGAGTACTCCACCAATAAGAGGGACTTCCAATCTGCAAAAATCTATGAAAGTGAGCATGCTGAAGGTCTCCTAGAAAAGGCGTCTGCCACAACATTCTTCTTTCCCTTTACATACTCTATATCAAAGTCATTCTTGTATCTTGCTGACCCATTTTTGTTGTCTCTCATTCAAATCCCTCTGCTCCAAGAAGTATGTGAGACTATTGTGATCGGTCCTCACCACAAACATCCCTTCAACTAGATACTGTCTGAATTTCGCCAAGGCATGCATAATGGCAAGCATCTCCTTATCATAGATGGAGTATAGTCTCTCTGGTCCCCTCAACTTACGACTCTCAAAAGCTATGGGGTGTTTGTTTAGCATCAACACTGCTCCTATGCCCTCACCTGAGGCATCACACTCCAGAACAAACAGTTGTGTGAAATTTGGAAGCACCAAAACTGGGCAACTACTCATCACCTCCTTGAGCTTATCAAAAGCTTGTTGTGCCTCCTCTGACCAATTGAATGCACCTTTCTTTGTCAAATCTGTCAAAGGTGCTCCCAACTATGAAAACCCTCTCACAAACGACCTATAGTAACTACACAATCCAAAGAAACCTCGCAACTCTGTGAGTGTCCTAGGTGGTGGCCAGTCAAGTATCGCCTGTATCTTTTCCTGATGGACTTGTACTCCGTCTGCATTGATCACATGCCCCAAATATAATATCTCTCTAAGACCAAATTCACATTTTGAAGGCTTAGCGTAGAGTGATTGCTCCTCCATTATACCCAAGACCTCATCAAGATGTCTCAAATGCTCCTCTCAAGTTTGGCTGTAAATGAGCAAGTCATCAAAGAATACCAACAAGAATTTATGCAACTGCTTATTGAATAAATGATTCATGCAGGACTGGAATGAGGTAGACGCATTTGTCAAACCAAATGACATGACCAAGAATTCATAGTGCCCATAGTGACAACGGAATGCTGTTTTGTGTATGTCCTGCTCTTTGACCCTTATCTGATGATACCCTGAACGAAGATCAATCTTCGAAAAATACGCTGCCCCATGAAGTTCATCCAACAACTCATCTATCCTGGGTATGGGGTACTTGTTCTTAATGGTTTTCTTATTAAGAGCCCGGTAGTCAATGCACATCCGCATGGTTCCATCCTTCTTCTTCACCAAAACCACAGAAGAAGTGAATGGACTGGAGCTCGGTCTAATGTGCCCTTATCTCAAGCAATTCTTTGATTGCTTTCTCGATCTCATCCTTGAATTTCTTAGGATGACGATAGGGGGTAGTGATCACTGGCTTGGCCCCCTCCAACTCAATGGTATGCTCAAAACCACGATCGGGTGGTCTCCCTGGAGGTATCTCTCCAAAAGCCCTATCATGTTTACCCAAAAGCTCTTGAATGTCAACATGATACGGCTGCCCTGAATCTGAAGACTCCTTGGTGGTGATCAAACACTTTGCTGCCCAAGCTATGTCATCATGTCGAAAAATGCTCTCCATGCGTCTAGCAGACACAACCTTGGCTGATCCATTAGCCATGCCTCTAAGCACTACTCACTGCCCCTTTGTTGTTCTGAACTTAAGTTCTATGGTCTGAAAGTTCTAAGAATATTTCCCTAAGAAGTGTAACCACTGAACTCCAAGTATAGCATGAGTGTCACCCAAATTTATCACATAGAAGTCATATGTGGCCATGTAATTACCCAAGGTAATAGGCAACTATGGGACCCTCCGAGTGCATCTCAATTTATAACCATCTGCCATCATCACATTAAATCCTTCAAAGTCCTCTACGGGTAGCATATGTTTCTCAACTAGGGCTGCATCAATAAAGTTGTGGGTTGCCCCACTATCGATCAACACTGCTATGCGATGTCCTTGTAAAACTCCTCTAACTCTGAAAGAGTTGAATCTAGGAGTGCCTGATAAGGTAGCAATGGTGCCACTCTTAACCTCTCCCTGAGGCTGCTCCTCATCTGAACTGCTATTGTCAATATCCTAAGAAGGCTCGTCAGCATTGCTCTCATCCTCAGACACAACCTCAATAAGATGAGCCTTGCCTTTTCCTAGGCAATGGTGACTTGGCTCCCAACATTCCTTGCAATGGTAACAAATTCCCTTAATTTTGCATTCCTTACGATACTCCTCATCTGGATCTTTCCCTTCTTCTGAAAAGACTTCTTGCCCTTGTTCTTTTGAGGAACGAAAGGTTTAGAAGAGGTTTTGTTGTCCGGTGTGGAGAACTCCATGTCTCTAGCTCTAGTGATCGCATCTTGTAGGGAGTCGGATTTGAAAGCCTTAATCCAACCACGAAGTGTAACAGCCCGACCCTTCGGTAAAATTAAAATTTTCATAATTTACATCCTACAAGTATGTAAAAGTGTTATCATGACATTGCAATAAAAATTTTCCTTTTCTTTATTGATAATACATGAACATGTTGCTATATCAATTTACAATAAAGATTCCATTTCAAAAGAATAACTTCACAAGTACATGAAACAAGAACACATACCTTAATTAACATAGCTCCAATGAGCTTTAGAACAAATAGTAGTAGGAAGGTCCAAGAGTCCGTCCTTTCAAATCTTGGTACATTAGCCGCTTGCTGAGGAGGAGAAACATCACTCGGGCGTTTTCCCGCCAATCACGGACTTATAATGCGGTCCCTTGCACACCTATTGTTAGATAGATGGCCCTCCCTTCGAAGAAGAGATTGGTAGGGTATCCTTTAACGATTACCAACTGAGCATAGTGTTGTGTTCCTACATAACTAGGTCTTGTGCATATGGCATCTCTTGAACTAGTATGTACTTTGGGATCACAATGAACTGACAGTGTAGTCTCAACTATTTCACACCTAAGTGGATGTTGTACATTTCACTACTTTGGCCAAAGTATTATCATTCAGTACTTCGAATGAAGGTCATTTATCATATGCACTATTCAGGGCCGATTTGCATTAAGGCTTTCTTACACTACGCGTAGGTAGGTCTATCAGGGTAGTCCGTACCCTAGACTTCCTACATCAAGCTATCTACTAGAATGGAGAACAATTTATTAAGTACTCACAACTATCTCCCTTATACTAGACACTCTCATCCTAGGAGCTTCATTAACTTGACTAAGTTAATCTATAACTAGTTGTGATCGGTAACTTATTAAATGTCTTCCATTCATTCCCTAGTATTAAATAGCTATATACAAACATGCACTCCTTATACGAAGTCAATACAATTAATGCAACTTTCTCTTCAATGCCTAGTGTATTCCGTACACTAATGAACGCAAAACTAATAGTAGAGAACATGCAAAAACCTTCTTATTTCACAAATTATCTCTTTGCAAATAATCATTTATCTTATAGATATTCATTCCTAATTACATCAACCTTCACTCTCTATTCTTTTCATTCAAAGGATATGAAACAGACTTATTTCTGAATACAAGAACAACGGAAAGCATGAAAAAGAAAAGAGTTAACATGCCTGACAAGAGCTTTCCTCAGATGTTTGAAATAAGAGAATGCTTCTCCTCTAGCCTACCACCAAAGGACTTTCAGCTGGCTCTGTTAGCGAACTCTTAACTCAGTTGTTGGTAGTTTCAAACTGCTATTCTCAGATACAAAGAATGCCTCTTTCAACACAAACAGAATACACCCTTAGCAGACTAAAGACTCCCTCAACAAATGGTGATTACTCTGATATTGCTCTCAATTTGATAATTGCTTTCTCAACAGAAACAGTTCTCACTCACGAATGAACAGAAATGAACTTCTGATTTCTAATTTTGTGTGTTAAGAATGAGCATCTGCAGGCTTTATATAGTGTTAGAAAATTTAACCAAGTCCCCTTTTCAAGGCGTCTATGCTGCCAACAGGGTTTGGAATGTTTCAAAGGAGAAATGTGTCGCCCTATAGAGAAGATTTCGACTTCCATTTGCTGACAACAATGAGGTAATTTTATTTCGCACATGACCAGTTCATAAAATCGTGACACCTTCTGGTATTGACGCGATTCAACAGGTAGGGATAAGTGATGGTTTAATGCAAGACTAAATCCTAGGTAAGATGGCGTCCACATCTTCATTTCCTGGTTGCAAATGGCTTCCTTCTAGCCGCGTTCTGCTATCCTGTCATGGTTGTGCAATTCTTCATGCGCCATTTTCACGGGAAGCTCTATTTCTTCCTTATTTTAAATTTCATAGTTTCAATGTAGTTTCAAAAGAAATATTTGAATCTTGGCGAATTTGTGTCAATGATATTCGATTTAATTTTGAAGTTAGTAATTTGATTTCGACTTTTTAAATGAAATATTCATTTTGAGAAAAATGTCTCATGTTTCAAATTCGTGATTTCACTTCAACACTTAGTGAATATTAAATAAAAATGTTTGTTTAAACTTCATTTGATTTTCAATTCCATTTTATAAAATATATCTATATATATTTTATTATATTAGAATATATATAATATAGTTTTAATTTACGTTAAATATTTATGTATAATTATTTAAATTTAATAATTCAAATAATCTTGTATACATATTTATATTTTGTAAAGACTATATTATATACATACTTAATATAATATTAAATATATAAATATATTTACCTTTACATATATACATGTATTTACATATACATTTTAAATTACATGTACGTATACTGTGAGCTAGTCAGCATACTTTTATTATACGTACCCATGTATATGTATATATATGTGTATACGTAGATTCCGAGGTAATATCATCATAATATATATTCATATTCACATATATACAATAGGTTGGTTATGGTATGTTATGGTATGTATATATGTATATTTACTTGTATACCTCCTTTATGTATACGTATTCATAAATACATTTATATCGATGCACACGTATGGCATAGCCATCTGCTCTCATACGTTGTATCGACATGAGTATACTTATGGACACTTGTACATACCGTATTTATATGTATATATACATATACACATGCCCACCTCTAACCAGAAACATTATTCCACATAAGATTATACTAGCAAGCATCACTTATTGACACATTCAGAAGTAGATACGACTCCTAATGATACTAAACAAGCCTACGGATGACTTACCCTTAACTCAACAATGACTTTGCTTACTCAGTCAATAATATGTGTGTGTATGCCCAATTGGTACTCGTTACTGTTTACCCGACCAAGTTCCTCCTCAAGTGATATCTCTCCTCTGCCTGGAGGAATGGTCCTCTTACTTGCACATGATGACACGACAACGGGAGTCATATGCTCAAAACATAGCAGAATATATGAATCATTAGATTATTCACAAATCAATAACCTTTTATTCTCCTTTATGCAGTATTTCACCAAGAATAACATCAAATGAAACAACATTCATATTGAAAACAAGGTACAAGCATCATTAATTTACCTCCAGAATTCACATTTACTCTATCTAGTAATGGTAAATTGTAACGTCACAATTTGGGATGTAACACGAAGTGGTTCGGATAGACCCTCAATAAAGAGCATAACCAACCTCTGCTCTGAAATATCTGTCAATCACTGAAACGTTGAAATATATGTATCTACTGATCCACTCTGCTTAAGCTGTGCTAACTCATGGAAATGAAGCTCTAGATCCCTCTGATCAAATCTATCCATAATTTTCTGTGTGAACTCCAAATAGGAAGTGATGTTGGCATGCCCTAAAGTGACAAGCCAATGGTACCTCCATTCATGTGCCTCGCCATCCAAGTGTAGCGTAGCATACTTAATAGCCTCTGTCTCCAACATGGGGTTTAGCTGGAAATAAGCGTCCAACTTTTGTACCCACGCTTTGGCTGTGCATTTACTAGACCCGTCAAAGGAAGGGATTGTGAGTTTCCCAACCTTGCGTTGTAGATCCTGGTTCTACTATCCTCTATTGTTATTTCTAGGTCTATTCCTATACTTGTTAGTGCAAAAATCTGCCAATGACATGGCAGCATGGAATTCATCGCCCAACGATTGATATTCTGTCAAATAATCCGTGAATCCCTCTATTTGTGCTTGCTGCTCTTGATTTCTAGCAGGTTGTCCACCCAAGAATTGAGGCATGAGAGGCCTCGGGGTCACCCTACTAGCTGCCCTAGCATTGCTCCGAGTTGTATCATTATTATCCTGTCCACCATTGTGCCCATTTTGACCATTATTTCCATTATTTTCATTGTTGTTTCTACCACCCACAAGTTGTTGAACAAGTTGCGCTATTTGTTGTGCCATCTCATGTTGACCTCTATCCCCCATAAATTCAAATGGTCCCAACCCTCTTCTCACTCTTTTATAATGGATGTCAAGCGGGTTGATAACCGGGATGTCTTCGTTCATAACCCAAATCTACACACAGGTTGGCAGGAATGCTAGCTCTGATATCACTGCGATATGCCTTGTCAATTTTGATGTTTAAGTTTTGATTTTCTGCCTCAGATATTTTTGTCCACACTTTTCTTGCAACCTTTGTTTTGCTGGTAATGCATTTCAGTTTGATTTGTTTTGTTTTGTTTTGATGCCAATGCTTTTTGTGAGCTTGAAAAGGATTGCAAATGCCACTAGACAAATAACAAGTTGATATGCAACTCTTTTTTTTGTGTATTTTCAAATGCATACATATGAAAATCTGATGCAAACGCAAACCTACAGCCTAGATGTATTTTCTCGAACACTTAGTATACCAACTTAGTTAAATGGAATGTGAGTACATAAAGAGACATTTTGACAAATAGTTGGCAGCCAAACAAAACTCTTCCACTTGACATTATGAATGAAGTGTAATGCTGTGCGTACATATGAAGATGACTCAGAATATTTTTTTTTCATTCCCAAAACATGACTGAGTTTACAATGCAGCTGGCTGTTAGCATTTACAATAGATACTAAATTCTGAAACAAGTTCCTATGCAACTCATTCACTTCCTCAACTATTCTCAAACAAAATGTAACTATCATGTAATCTCAAACCAAAGAAGGAACCTGGGAATTGCCAATTTTTTAAACTGAAAGCCTGAGATATCAGTTCGAACTCTTCATGGAATGGGTCCATCCTTCTAGCCAAGGCTGAAAATGTGTTCCTTGATGCCCAGCGCCACCCAGACAGGAGGAACCAGAATTTATTGTGGATTCTTTGTTGCCAATCGAACCTACAGAAAAATTTCCAGATTGTGCTCCCTTATATTTACAAGAATGACGCCCAGATCAAAATACTACCACAAATCTTCAGCTACATGAATACAGGACGAGTCATGGTCTTTTTTGACTGAGATGCAAGCTCTAGAATACTCAAATCGACCCGTTCAAGGCTGAGGACGCATCAACAAACTCTTACCTTGTTGCTTCTCCAAAATGCAATGTGAAAGACGTCTATCTGGAAACAATTTCTCAAGAATATCTGTAGTATATCTTCTGCAAACTCCCTTTCAGCTAGGGGCGATCTCACACACCCGAAACTGAAGAAATGAGGGTCTCAAAACCCTAAGCCAGTGACTCGTGCCATTCCTGTGATTAAACTTGATGTCTTCAAAAAAGTGTGTTAAAAAAAATGAGCTCCTCAATAGATTTCCAAGATGCCCAATAAAGAGCTCCTTTTCTCATTAAAATCTTTTTACAAAATTACAAGTGACTTTTATAAAGTTATTAATTTTCAAATGTTTCTTATGTCACTTTTAAATTAACACATAGGTGACTTTTGAATATTTCACTTGGTCACTATAAAAAATGATTTAATTAATTACCTTTATTATCTTTATGATTAATTGGAACTTAGACCACAAATAGGTAATTAAATAAATGATTCCCTAAATGTCAATGTATCACAATGATTGCCTTCGGGAATTAGAAAGGCATTGCGACACCCCGAGTGGCTAGCTCAAAGGGGACATTACATTCATCTTTTGGTGTGGACTCATTTTTATTGAGTGTTCTTAGCCCTCAGAGTGGCATGGTTGCACCATATCATAAGACAGTGTGATTGACAACAATTTGCCTTGCAAAATTTTATGAAGTGTGGGGACCCCAACAGCTGAGGAAGAACCAATTCCTTCTGCACCAATGAAGCCAATTCCAGCATTCCTAAGCCTCTTCTGTACCTGTGTCTTAGCCGTAACTTTCTAGCATATTTCTAATCTTGATAAAAAATGCAATTATTTCTAGGTAGTGTAGATTGCATCTCTTATTTGTAGGTAGGCTTGTGAAATGTAATACCCTGATCTACTGGAAGGTAATGTTCTTGGAAAATCCCTATATGAGCAACCTACTCAATCAAAATAGCAATATCTGTAGTAAATCATTTATTGTCATTGCAATTTAGTGCAGGAACTGTGACACTTTTTTGAGTTTTTGCACTGGATTAGATCTACTTAATCTATTGGAAAGAGAAAAACTGAAGCATAAGTCATTTTTTTCTCTATTTTGAACTGTTCTGACAAATTGAAGATTGTGCATTGGGAATAATGGACATAATAAAGGTTATTGGTATTTTCTGGATTTCAACATATGTTCCTTTTCTTGTGCAGTGTTATGATAAGTATTTGCAGAAAAGCTTGAGAAAAGCAGCTGAAGCACGTGGACATTCTTTCTGGGCCAGAGGACCTGACAATGCTGGTTTCTATAATTCTCAACCCCATGACACAGACTTTTTCTGTGATGGAGGAGATTATGATAGCTACTATGGACGCTTCTTTCTTCGTTGGTATTCACAAGTGTTGATAGAGCATTGTGATCGTGTTCTTGCTTTTGCAAACCTCGCATTTGAGTGCACCCAAATAGCTGTTAAGGTAAAACTAACAAAGAGGTGCTGTTTGCATCTAAATATAGCGTTTTATAAACTTTAATAGGATAGTGCTATCTGAAAATTCCTGTGTTATTGAATTAACAAGCAACATTTCAGGTGTTGTTATTATTCCTATCATAGCGAGACCCATAACATCAATATCACAAGAATTATTATGTTAATATCTGGCATTTACAGTCCCCTACTGGACCCTTCATAATAAGACGCAAAACATAGGACATCAATTACTCTGAAATATTAGATTAATCTGACATTTTTGGGCTTAGAATTATCATATTAATATCAAACATTTCAGGGCTTGCCACTGGACACATCATAGCAAGACACAAAATGTTGGTACTTTAATCAAATAACGTAGGAATTCAATTATCAGATTAATATTTGATATTTCAGGTCTCAATATTGGACCCATCATAGCAAGACCCAAAACATTTGACATTAATCTAATAAGGTAGGTTTCCAGATAGTTCTTATTCCATTATGTGTCACTGAGAACAAATGAGCATAAAATTGAAAAAGCTTTGTTACCAAGTAAATCAGAATTACACCTTCGTTTACTATTTATTTAGGATTGGAGGAAATGAACCTTCATTAACTGAATTATGACATACATCACTTCCTTCTTTCCTACTGATTCCTGAATACAAATTTGTCATTTTAGTTATGATCCCCCTCAAATTTATTTCTTCATTTAAAAAGTTGTTTATATTCACATGGTTTGCATTTTCAAATGATTATGTTTTTATGTATATCTATATCTTGTCCAAGTATTAAAAGGTTGTGTAGTCTTCTCTTGGATGGTCCTCAACAAATGTGAAAAATACAAACTGCAAAGTAATAACTTGTAAATTCATTGTAAAAATCAGGTATCAGGAATTCACTGGTGGTATAAAACTGCCAGTCATGCTGCAGAACTTGCTGCAGGCTTCTACAATTCATCCAACATGGATGGGTATGGCCCGATTTGCCAAGTCCTTAAGAAACATGATGCTACATTTAACTTCACCTGCGTTGAGTTGTCCAATTTGGATCGTGACGAGGGGCTCTTGGAAGCAATGGAAGATTCACAAGGCCTTGTGTGGCAGGTAAAAACAAGAAGCTATATCAAATTCATTGAAATATTCTGTATATTTAAGTGTTCTGAACCATCTTCTTTTCAGGTTTTAAATGCATCTTGGGATGCTGGCATACATGTTGCAAGTGTCAATGCCCTTCCATGCTATGATAGAGACAGCTACAATAGGATTCTTGAGAATGCAAAGCCAAGGAATGATCCTGACAGACGGCACTTAGTTGCTTTCACATACTTACGGCTCAGCCCTACTTTAATGGAGAGAACCTACTTTTCTGAATTTGATCGCTTTGTGAAACGGATGCATGGTAAGGGAACTCTATATTTTTCGAAAATCAAGGACTAGCACTTGCTAGAAAAGAAATAAGTAATACATAGTAGGATATTATGATTATGTCTTTTACTCTGCACTGATTTATATTAGGGGTTCTTATCATGTGTAGATTTAATAGAATAAGTGGACACTTGGGTCCTTTCTTCAATAAGTCTCTACATTAAACTAACAAAGACAAACTAATCACTCAGAGCATCTATCTATCTATATATATAGATATTTATTTATTTATTTTAGAGACTAGTTAGATGTTCATGTAATCAAACTCAAATAAATCTTAATTTGTAAGGCGAGTTATATCACTAAACAATCCATTTATTACCACCTCTTGCAATAGATTAAATCTGCAATATAATACATGTTAAGACTTCTACAAGTGGTAGTTCCACAGTGCATGTATTATGTAGTTGATGTTTCAAGATTCAGCTACATAGTTTTGAGGAAATACTCATTGATCCATGTTTAATGGAATATTGGTTAATGTAGATTGACTCAAAACTATGCAGCTGAATCCTGCAAAGTCATATCACATACGACTAGGATTTCTCATACAACTGCAACGAAGTATATGCATCGAGCACTTCTATTTGATTTATTGAAGGGGTAAGGCTGCAGCCAAGTGAGGGGACAAATTATTTTCCCCTTACGTTATATCCTTTGTAAATACACTACATAGAACGATAACAATAAGACAATGACCACTAAGAGTGAGTTGCTTAAAAGTTGAAGCAGACTGGAAGTGCTAAATAAGTTCAAAAAATTAAGGCTATTGTAAAGAGTAAAGAAGAAACTCTCTGTTTGCAATATGAGATGGAGCAGTTCAAATTGGCTTTCACACAAGATGAGTTCATGCATTGCATTTTCAATAAATGGACATTATGCATTGCAAATCCAAGTTTTTCCTATAATTATAAATGAAATATTGGAAACCTGTAGAAATGACATACCGGGCACGTTAGGCAATGCCTTTTGCTTGCAGAGATGATGAGAATATCATATGTTATTAATTATGATGGCTTGAAATTTATGTTGCATTTAGAGATGCTAATGAAAGTTGCATTGATGGTTTGACAGGCGAAGCAGTCCTCCATTTTCAACAAGGATAGTATCAGTAATATTTTCCGGCTAAGTTCTAAGGGATCATGACAAAGTATGTCTATTGAGAGTTAATTTTCTTGTTAATAACTAGAATGTTCCTCAAGCTTCTTGATTTAGCTGCATCTTTCACAAAAAAATCAAATGAATATCAGAGAATACACAGGTTGTCAATAATTCATTCTTTAATTATTAGATTGAAGTTGTCCACAAATGGATGAAGAAAACTTTTTGAAATTTCCTGTTTCTTATTGCATTGGCTACTTTCTTTTTGCAATCCCAACATGCTCAAAATTTTGTGGCCGAGATAACAGTTGTGAAGGATAGATGAGCAGATAATGAACCTTGGGAATTTCTGCTCTTGGTTCTGTTCGTTGAAGTGATTGCAAGAGAACATGTCAACATTTTCTCTTGAAAGGGGTATAAAAAGTGCTACTTTAATGGTTGGGAGAGGTAATGTCTTTTCTAACAAAGAGGAATCTATATTGGTATTAATCCATAGACAAAATATTCTTTAAGTTAAATTTTTCTTTTTGTGGAATTTGGACCTCTCAGTGATGTCAGTACTGGAGAGACATAAGATGCTTATACATCATTGCGGGGAAATGTACAAGATACTTTTGAAACAAAAGATGTCCATGTCTACAGTATATTTAGATGGGGAAACTTATTAAGACATTCACCTATCCAAATATAGGGTGGGAGAAAAATGTAACCCTTATATAGATTGTTTGATCGTTGTTTTAGGTATGGCCTCAATGTATAATATGTAATCATGAACTTTGATGTTAATAACAATGTTGCAGCCTTCAAATGTCCACTCTAGTTTAAACTAGCAGTAGCACATGGGGGTGAAAATAAAGGAGAAAATAGCATAATGTATGAAATTTCTTGTGGAGGAAACTTCAATATTTAAGTGACATAATGTTTTATCTGACTTGAGTAGCATTAGATAGAAGTGTGGAAAGACAAATATCCTATAAAGACCATCATGAAAGAAATATATAACACATGTAGGTGCCAAATTAGCTTGCTAGCATGCGCAGACTGTAATGTCCCCTTCTCGAACCTGACCTTTCCAGTGACCGTTGGCCTTTTTCTGGAAACCCGAAGGCTAGTTGGAAGGTAAAATTAGGGTTTCCTATTTTTAAGGATGTCCTTGCTCAGAGTTAGTGGATTCAATGGCGGATTCTTTCTGGGTTTTCAGAGAGCTTAGCAGTGGTATGTTCATCTCGGCTTTCTGAGCATCTTCAGGAATTTACTATTTTTAGTAAATTCTATTTCTGGCAGTTTTTCAGTTGGGTTCGGCTTGGTTGACTTCCTACTTCAGTTTGGTCAGTTGACTTGGTCATTATTGGCTTCAGGGCACAATTGGAGAGATAAGTTGATATATTTAATTAAAAGTCACGTTTTAATATTTTATTCGAACGTTGACCCCTTGGCCTAGTCTATTGACTTTATGTTGTTTTGAAAAGTGGTCTTTTTGAGGGTGGCGCCTCATTAAGGATTATTTTATATTTTATCCAAAGTCAAATCAAGATATAAGGTGGGCGCATTTATTAAAGTATTGAATTTATTTTAAAAGTGAATATTCAACTTGAAGGAAAAGGACGCCATCTTTGAGGAGATTAGGGTTTTTGACTTTGAGAGGAGTTTAGGGTTTCGAGAAGTCAACCTGAAATTATAAAAGGAAGACTTGGATCATCATTTGGGTATCTTTTATCTACAGGAATGTTATGCTGCCGGATTGGCTTTGGGATTGCTTCGAGGAATGAAGGCCTCCTAGCTTGGGCATTGCTTCTCGCTTGAAAGACAGCGACTAGTGGTGATTTAGTCTAGTTTGTGAGTTACATTTAGTTTATGCATTGTAATCAGCTTATCGCATGGTTAGATCTGATTTGCATATTAGTGGTTTTCAGCATTTTGCATTATTTGTTACAGCAGATTCATGTTTTTATTCATAAATCAAAAAATATCAAAAATCTTGTTCTGGGTATTGTCTCATTGGTTTTCTTTGTTGGAAGAGACCCTTCATGAATATTTGCAGATTTTAGTACGAAGCTTATGATTTTATAATGCAAATCCGTCATTCCTTGAAGGCCAAACTTTCTAGAGTGCATTGGGATTCGTGTCAGTAATTAATAGCCATTTTTAGATGCCATTTCTTATTACTAAGTTAGGTGCCATCATTTTTAGGGTCTATTGCATCAGATTTGAGATCATTTGGGTGAGAAATGAGAGAGATATGAGCATATGAGTGAATTCCTAGGTTGCTGGTTTTTAATTTAAAAGTGCAGATTTGTGGAAAAACAGAATTTGTATTTTGAACATTGGAAGGTTTATTGTTTTGGCTCTTCTAATCATTCTAAGAAGAGATCTTTTGATGTAATGTTAAGCTCTCAAATTCCTATGCTACCAGCAGGCGAATGAACATCATTTTGTAAGCTGACAGTAGTACTGGCAGCGGTTCTTTAATCTTGCTCAATTCTGATTTGTAATTGCTTATCTGATATTCGGAAGTTGTTTTTGTAATATCTAGCATCTCCGTCATATGGTAGCTCCCATTCCGTCTCGGTCTGGAAAGCACATTCTTGACGTCGAGTATTTACAGCATCATTGTTTAGTTTCATTCAAGCATTGTTTTTGTAATCACTCCGTCATATGGTCGCCCCTCACTCCGCATTGGATTGGGTAGCACATACTTGACGTTGAGTTCCCTTTCAGCATTTAGAGTAGAAGACCCTCTGACCATATGCTCGCCATCATCGGCGCCATTCTTGGTTAGAGTTGCTTTCAGCATAAGCAGTTTGAATTTAGATCCTCTGACCAATGCTCGCCATCATCGGCGCCATACTGGTTAGAGTTGCTTCAGTACGTTTGGGTTTATCTTCTAACCTTAACGGGTACTTTGATTGTAATGTTGTAATTTGAAATTTGTGAAAAACGAAAAAAAATGGCTCGGAATATTTCACAGACTGTAATGATTGCTAGAAATGTAGTAAAATTCACAATAATACAGAATACACTCTCCTTCTTGCTTCCTAATTATGATATAACAATTGCATTGTTATGGTTGCTCAAAATGGAAATGTCACAGCGACCAAAGGTATATAATTTATACTGCATTTGAATGGTAGTATTTATAATGGACCTTAATGAGAAATAAACTACCTAGGGAGACAAAATGCTTTTATTATTCCATCTCCAAGGATGTATTTGATGTTGCAACCCACTTTTTCAACTTTATTATTTTGAGTAATTAGTTGAATTTTAAAGGGAAATTGTCATGACAAAATAATACACCACATAGAAAAATCTTATAGTTAGATTGCATGTGTGTGTGTGTGCATATAAAATATTACACTTATTTTACCTGGTAGATTGTTAAATTTGAAATTTAATTTTTTTCAATTTTAATTTTGATCATAAATTTAAAATAGAAATAATAGATAGAATGATAAAAATATAGGATTAACGTGAAAAGGAAATTCTTTAGGAAATTAATAAACATTCTATAATGCTCTCGTGGAATGCACCTTGGAATTGTCTATGGTATAGTAGTAAAGATGTCATGAATTTTGTGCTGGAGTTGTGAGGATGATTAAGGTGCAATAGATTGAATTCCCCTAAACATGTGCCTTAATGGAACTTATAAAAAACTTACCCAAACGGTAGAGGGAGGTAGGGGGAGAGAGGGAAGGTATCCTATTTTTTCATCTTGTTGGGAGCTGATTTGTTGCTTCGTTGGTCATAGAGTTGGGGGAGTGATTAGGAGAAACATTGCCATGCATGGATAACAGGGCAGTTGCACCTACATTATTAGGGAATTCCTTTGTCCTTTGGGGCAGGGAATAGATGTTTATTCCTTGTTTTTAACAATAGCCATTTTTGGCACAGGCAAGGAGGTGCTAGTAAGGTTGTGGAAATTGGATTTACATCTGCCATTTGCATTTGCTTAAAAGTTTCTAAAGCTTTTCAACAAATCCATGTTGTGCATATCTTGTAAATTCTGCCCATTATTTCTCATAGGCATCATTAACATCATGACACAATTGGTGCAGAATCTTGAGGTCGATCACTTGTGATGATTTTTGTGAGTTTTAGTTAGGGGAATTCGTATGTGGCTAGGTCAACTTTGTTTTTTTGTATTTTATTTCTTTCTAAAATTTTGTTGTTATTTGTCAAATGAAGGCCCCAGTTCTCTAGTTTTATCTAAGTGTATCCATATATGATATTATTGTAATACCTATTTGTTTCTTCTCATAGAGATATTTTGAACTATAAAATGAATTCTACAACTAATTGGTAGTTTTAAATTGTTGATTATCTTGTTTTCCTTGTTATTAAGGTTGTATTTGTGATAATTTTCCCAATAGAATTATCAAGTTATTATTGAAATGATATTAGTTATTGTTGATGCTATAAATGCAAGGGCTGAGGAGCCTATATTATCCAATTGCATTTGCTTCAAAAAATTCTGAGGTGTTTTTATGTGCACAAGATCTCTATTTTTTGAACGTCCACATTCACATGCATGTCTACCAAAACTTTTCCAAGCTTATTATCTGTCAAAATGATTTGAAACATGCATCAAAGGTTGATGATACCTTGAGTTTGCTAGCAAGGGTTGAGGATTTTGATTTTACACTTCTTAGTTGCATTTGTTTGAGAGCTTTAAAAACTTTTTTGAAATGCAACATTATGTATATTTTTGCAATCTTCCTTTACGAGACATCTCAATGTTATTTTGTCTAATAGTTCATGCGCCTTGTGTGTGCCTCTACATTTGGCATGATGTCCACTCAAGCATTTCTAACTATAATATATGATAAAACTCTACCCTTTAATAATGCTAAATAAATGTCCATATCTTATTCCAAAGTTCTTAGTGTTACACCAATTTGATTTGCTCAAAAGCTTCTATAGCTTATTCAACAAAACCATTTGATGTATATCGTACAATCAACATTCCATGAGACCATATTTCTTTGAGGCATTTTGTCAAATAATTCATGTGCCATGTCTTTGTTTTTCACATTTTGCATGCATGTCTACCAAGGAAGTTGCAACTGCTACATCTTTCGAATTTTCTTTATGCTTTGTATTAACCTTTATATTTGAGGAATTTTAATTGTGATCTTGCTCTTTCAATCTTGTAACATTATTATACTACTTCCCTAACATTTTTTTCTACTTATTAATGCATAAAGTAAAGGTTGGTGGTTCAAATCTATAGTTCCTTTTCCACAAATGATACTAATTGTATCATGGAGTGACTATTTTTGTCTTCCGCATTCTTGCAACTTGGTTGATCACAAATTGTGACCTATTTGGAGATTGATTGGCTCTATAATATTGGTTACAAGTTTCTATCATTGATATGGTTGTTCTTTTTAGAATTTAATATTAAAATATTTAATGAGAGAATTTTAAATAAAAAAGTTAATAATTATTATATTATACATAGATGTTGATTATGAAGTTTAGGTTTTATCCTTGTGGTATGGAGTCTCAATTTCCTAATATGTATAGATCTCTAGGTTCAAAATATGACATTTAATAGATTGTGGTAAAAGCTAATGATTTATGATTGAAATTCTCAATGGACATTATCAAAGCCTTATGGAAGGATTATGTTGCATTAAAATTTACATGCCCATTAAATGCTTCTATTTTATACTTAAATATCTACTTAGGTAGTTGTAACTACACTAAAAGGATATTTACATGATCATAAATAGTCCTAACTATTGTGGAAAGTTATTGATTAAAGTGGGTAAATTTGTCAAAGCTTGTCCACTTTTGAATTCATTATGGTTTATTTTGAAACCTTGCTTTGTGTTTATGATAAAGATTGTTTACCCTTGTCATGATGAATGATCAATTTTAAGATCAATTGGGATTACATCTATATATTGTTGTCCTATGATTTCAAGTAGAATGATATTATGTATTGTGTTATTGGGATTATATTTACTCAGTTTACCATGATATTTATTATATCATGGTCTATTAGGTTTTATATCGAGGATTTTTTTTAATCTTTGATTTAGTAATGCATGCAGATATATGGGTTTGAAAAATATGTTAAAAGGATTGTGACATTGGAACTACTGCTAAACCATATCAAAATTGATGGTATTATGTGAAGCCTTATGAGATTTAATGAATAACCTATTGTTCATTGTTCAACATGGTATTTAAATGAATTTGTACATTGTTAATGATTGTGATGTTGTCAACCCTTGTAGATTAGTGGATGGTTTAGCGGTCCTTGGAAATTTTATTGTACAAACTATTTTAGAGGATTGTATAATGCTAGTTGAGACTTTTGTCTACTAAAAATATTTTCATTTTAATTATGAATGTCAAAATATTTGTAGGTGATGATTAGGATCTTGTGAACTAATCACATGTGATACCTTATAATCTCTAGCCAATTGCATAATTTATGCTTTACAAACTTGATGTGGCTTTTAAATGTGTTGGTAGTAAACCTTTATTCATGTTATTCATTATGTCATACCATGAAAGAAAAGGATTTCATTTGGAATGTAAATCTTTATGCTTTTAGATTTAGTATGAATGAGCTAAGAAACATGTTATGCCATATCGTTAAGAGTGTCTTATGGGATTCAAAATCAAGTTCATATATTAGTTGAGGTTCCTAGTTTATGGTTAATGGAGTTGTCTCTATTTATGACACTAAAAGTATTAATTTATCATGAACTTGGGTAAATATGACTAAGTAGTTGGTGGGATATTTAGGAACTTAAATAAAAGACCTATGTTGAATTAACTTATGGAGCTAAATACTTTGTTTGCGTATTGGTTTTAGATTAGATTAGATTTCATAACTCAAATTGTTTAGTTTACTTATTTTTATTCTAATTAGAATTCATGTAATCTAGATTGATATATATGGATTCAATTTTATTCATATTGTGACTATAGAGAATGAAATATTGACCCTCGTGATTGACTATTGAATGCATGGAAATAGATCAAACAAATAAATGCATTAAAAATAGAATTTAAAACACAACTACTCTATCCCAACAAACTTTTGATTGATTGATGAGAGGAAACATGTTCAAAACATTTGTTAAATTCAAGACAAATGATATTGTTTCAAAGTATGTATGTGGATGTTCTCAATTCCTACAATATAACATTAGCATTCTTTGGATTATAAAAATGATAGAAGTTTGTTGCATTAAAAATGTATTATGAAATGTTGAATAAGAGACTAGATTCATAGATTATTTGGGATAGAAATGGATGATTGAGATTAAATATTGGATTACATGGATTGTGATTTGAATATAGAGAAGTGGTAATCATGGAAGAGTTGATAATTTTTTTGTTTTTTAATTAAAATAATGATTATTACTCAACTAAATTTGATAAATTAGTTAAAAGATGTTAACTATTTGTATGAATTAACTAAGTACATGGACGAGTTGATTAATTGCATGAGGCAATAAAGTGATTTGCATGAAGGATAAAATAATAGCATGTGAATACAATTAATTGTTTATTTTCATAATTAATTAATTATGTGTGTTAAGTTATTTGAGAAATATGTGAGATAAAGATATTTAATTTATTATTTTCATAATTAATTAATTGTTTGTGCACGAGAGAACAATTAATCAATTATGAAAATAATTAACTAATTATGTGTGCATGGACTTGGAAATAGATTAAATTATTAATTAATATTAGAAGATAATGCTAGGGTTCAAAGAAGGAAATTGATTAATTAATTAATTAATTAATTAAGAGGATAACATTGAGAATTAATTAAAATAAATTAAATAATTTAAAGTAGATTAATGAGGAAGAAATTAATTAATTAATTAACAAATGGAATGTGATGACATGGATAAAATTAATCAATGTGGTGATGTAGGGGGAATTTACTAGGATGAACTCATATATTCAATTGTTGATAGAAACTGATATAATTTAGGTGTCTACATTTTGCCCCCTTTTTTACACTAAATTTGAAGTAACATTGTTTCAAAAAAAGAAAAGTAGCTAAGAAGAAATAGATGAGATGAGATGAAGAAAGTGATGAAATAAATTAGTAAAGAAGATGATGGTATGCCTTAGTCAAGTGAAGGAATATTGAAAGATTGGGAGGTAAGATTATGCCCCTCAAGAGGTTGGCTATTCAAAATTTGTATGTGTGAGCCCTCAAAAAGAAGAATGATGAGGAAAAAGTCAAATAATCGATGGAAAATGATGGAAGAAAATGAAGAGATGGAGACAAGAAAGGTGAAATGGATTAAAAAATTGTGATGGATATTATCGATCAATTTATTATCATGATGCTTAGGTGAATAATGTTTTTGAATTCATTGTTATGCTAACATGTGGGGAACAACCTTATTTTTGATATAGCAATGGATGTATCCAGTGCATGGATTAACTCACAAGCAAACAATAGAGAAGAGAATGTCCCAACACTCACAATGCATTTGATGCTCTTAGTAGGTCTATGATGAGACAACTAATAGACATAAAGAGGAGTTCCCAACACATCTCAAAGTATTTGACCTTGGCGGATCTTGTGAGTAACAACTAACAAACATGACACACAAAAACAATAAACCACGTCCCAATCTATACCAGTCAAAGAACAACATGATCTATAGTGATCATGGTGACTATAAGTAGGCATAGTATGGGTTAAAATATTAATGAAAAGATCAAAAGAATAAATTAAAGAGACATATTATCTATTGTCAACATACAATAATAATACCTCTTGCCAAGATGCTAATAGGATAAAGGCAGAAGAATTATGCTTGATTTGGGGAAGGATGTATCTTGTGAAGACAAGTGATGGATGACATAGGAAAGTTACATGATAAAAAATGATGGGACAATTGTATGTTATCGAGGTTGATGTTGAGTTCTTGATTTGACATTAAAAGCATGATGTTTTTAGTGTGTTGTTTGTGGGTATTGAAGCATGTGTTGATGTTTGATTGTTTTATTGATGTAAGGATGATTATGACAATGATAATGGTGAAATTTGGATTAGAAAACAAGGGATAGAATGATGATGATACTGATAATGATGGAATGCTTAATATGATGATAGTGAAAATGATGAGTGATGGAGCGAGATGAATATAGAGGGATACCAAAGGGCCACTTAAAATTTTGTCTCTAGCCAAGCTAAAATTGATTGATTCATTGATTGATGACAACAATAGCATTGTTGACTATAAGAACAACACGAGAATTGTGTTGTTAACGATAAGATAAACACAAAGATTGGGAATAATGGAACCCAATAGATCAAGGTTTGTAGCAAGGTTGGAACAAAAAATGTTAGATGATTTGTATATTATGCTAGATTGCATGAAAGATGGCATGGATCAGGATTATTGTAATTGGATGGCATGCATTGAGATTGTCTATGTTGTGTGGAATGTAGGGTAGGTTGATAGGAAATTTTATTCATTGTATGGTGGAGAATGCACAAATCTTTGTTCATCATGGAAGGCATTTAGATCATTGAGTCAAAAGATATATATCAAGATTTGTTTCAAAGCATGATGTAGTCGCCTACCCCAAGTGTTTAACAAGGCATGAGACACTATAAATGGAGTGGACTATTGCTCGATGGAAATAGATAGGTGAAGGATAAGGAGGATAACCATTATGGATTTATTATAGTTGAATCATGTTTGTAGCAAGACTTATGGCCAATTCCTAAATGATGATGGGAAAATGTTAAAATTGGATAGGATAAGGGATTTGATATCCAAGGACTATCTAGGAATGGGATAACATTTTATCCAAACTAAGGATTTCAATATTGTTATGTAGGTGATGGTGTGACATTAGATGGTATGTGGTAAAAAAAGAATAGTCATCTCAAGAGTTTGCAAAATGTGTGTTTTGAAGTTAGAAGGATAACAAACATTTCAATACATTGTAATGTCCCCTTCTCATTAGTAATCTGTTCTGACACTCATCCGCCTATTCCGGAAGCCTGTAGGCATGTATGAGGTAAAATTAGGGTTTCCAGTTCTGAGGTTCCTCGACATTTTCTGAGAGTTCACTATTTATAGTAAATTCTATTTTGAGCAATATGGAGTTTGTCAGCTTTCAGTACTTCATTTCCAGTTGGAGCATTTATTTGCAGTTCATGTTTGTCCTCTTAAGGCATTTTTATGTTGAATAAAGGCATCCAGATTATATTATGCAATTGACCCCCTTGGCCTAGTCGAACAACTTTAAGTTGTGTTTAAAAAGGGGACTTTGAAGGGTGACGCCTTCATGTGGAGATTTAATAATTTTTGATAAAAAAACATTATGCCTTGGGAAAAGTGGACACCACTTTAATAAAAGAGGTTTTTTAAA
The DNA here is from genome assembly GCA_007258455.2 of Sequoia sempervirens. Classification (NCBI taxonomy): domain Eukaryota; kingdom Viridiplantae; phylum Streptophyta; class Pinopsida; order Cupressales; family Cupressaceae; genus Sequoia; species Sequoia sempervirens. The sequence goes on along the minus strand of VDFB02166035.1, from coordinate 85,100 downwards.
TAAAGTGAAATTCCTTCTAAGCAATTTGGACGCCATCTTGAGAAGTTGTTTGTTTTTTGGAATTTGAAAGGTCTCCTGTGTCTTTTGATTTGCTTCTCAGGAATTTGGAGAGTTTGTGAGCTCTTATTTAATGAAGGTTTTTACTCCAGCATTTCATCCATTCATGTTATCATACTGTTATGCTGTCAGAATGACATTTGAACTCATGCTTCGAGGATGCTACCTCCTAGCCACTATCCAATTTCGTGTTTGAAATACAACACCTAGTTGGACTTTGCTGCTTCTCATCCAGACTAGCAGATTTGTGCTTATAGTTGAAGTTTTGATGAATTTTCCAGATTTTGAAGTCGCTGATGTTTCTACAGCTGAAAGTGAATTCTATTAGCAACTCTTGGAATAAAATTAATTTGATTCTGGGTACTTTTGCATTGCAATTGTCTGGCAAGGGCGCCCCTTTCCTCCAAGTTTTGGATTTTTATTTGAAGTCTACAATTTTTAAAGCTAAAATCGCCCCTTCTCAAGGCCGTACATTTCAATTTGCATTGGGAGTTGTGTCAGAAAATAAAGGATGAGATTTGTTGCTATTTCTTCCTCCTAGCTTGGTCGCCTACCTTCCAGAAGTCCATTGCATTCAGTTTCAGTAGATTTGGAGGTGAAATGAGTGAGTTATGAATATTTTATTGATTTCCAGTTTGTTGATATGAATTTCCAGAACTCAGGATTTTACATCAGATTTATAAGCTTTCTGTTTTAATCATATTTCTTTCATTGGAAAGCAAAGAACATTATTGGAATTCATTCTTATCTTCTTATCTCATTTCTCTATCATTGTAATTCATGTTTTTGCAGTCTTTTGAATTGTAAGGTTTTGATTAGTAGTACTAATCTAACCATTATTATTGCTGCAACTACTTGATTAAATTCTAATTAATTACCCCTAGATGGTTTACCGCCAGTGTGGAGAAAGAATTTGTTATATCATTGTACCCACTTTTCAAGTGGCGAATTCCCACAATTCTGTGGATGCTCGCCGTAGCAGATGAATTGTTTTAATTGTAATCTTTTCCCCCCATTGTTTGGTGGTAGTGTGGAAATGCTCTTCATGGCTGGTTATCCACCTAATAATTTCTAGTTTCAATTCAACACTCCGTCATATGTTAGCACCTCGCCCGCAATGGGATCTTGAGTGCACATTCTTGACGTCGAGTAGTTCTTTCCAGTTTGGTTTTTCAGTTTGATGCTAACGCTAATCCAGTTAACTATTGCTGGTTATGTTGTGTAATTCCTTCGAAAAAATTGGTTAGCATATTTCATACATCTCATGAATTTTAGACCAAAAATGAAAACCTAATGCATTGCAAGTATGAAAGGCCACTTTATTCAATTGTACACTTTGAAAAAGTTAATTTTGAAAAAGATGGCTTTTCATTGAGAATGTCTAGCTCACTCCATTCCTTGTGCAACGATATTTCTAAGAAAATATTTGGATTCAATAAGCCTAGTTTGATTTGGATGAACAATCAAAGGGAGAAGATGGTGTAGCTCAAGAGCAAGAACCTTGGTAATGATCTTATAAGAGACATCGAACACAATGATTAGTTGCTAATTGAAAATATTCTCTAGATCTCCAACCTTGGTTATGAACTTGATATTTCCTTTATTAATAATAGTTTTTGAGGTTTTTGAATTATAATCTTCTAGACAAACTTTATAGAGGTCATTACTAACCATATCATAATAGGCTTTGTAAAAGTCACAAGGAAGTCTATCTCATCTTGATGCTTTATCATTGGCCATGGAGAAAACAACTTTATGAAGGTTTTCTTGAGTTAAATTTTGTTCACACGAAGCTATGTGGGAGGGAGAAACCCTACATGGAACCACCTAAATGCATTGTTGAAGAGCATTTGATCACTTTGTAGATGGCTCCTAAGCTTTGGAAACTTGTTCATAGTGATAGACAAAGGTTTGAATTTCAAGAAGCTCCTTTAAGAGTCGAGGTCCTTCGTTGATGCGATTGATCACTTGAGAAGTGTGGTGATCCCTTAACTGTTATAAAAAATCCTTAGATACTCTATCCCCAACTTGTGAAGATGGGTTTTTATTTGGGCTCATTTGGTAGACTAATTATTCCCAATCTATTTTTGTTGACAAAATTTGGCAACACAATGTTACAAAGGAGCAAATAGTTTCTCTTCCAACTTGATAGAGCTTTATGGTAGGAGATTCATAAGACTGATCGTGGAAAGACACCATTTTTTGCTCATAAATGCAAATAAATTGGGAGGTACACTTAAACACATCATTCCACCACTCAATCCATGTAGAATGATAAAAAGGACATGGTTCCAAATTTTGGAATTTTAGATATGAAAAAGATAGATTGATGAAATAATTTCATTTTTTATCTTTTGGCTTAGCATATTGACATTCAATACAAAATGTTATTTGGAGATGCTTAGAAAGGACAATATTTGACAAAGGTTCGACTAAAAAGGAAAAATAATTAGCAAAAGAGAAAGGATTGGATTAATGTCATGACCTTATCCCATAGGTTTTAAGAACCTATTCAAAATTAGAGCAGACATTACTCCACATATTTCAAATAATTTGATTATGACAAAAAGTAGTGTAGGAATAAAAGAGGCCTAATTTACTACACACGTAAAACCAAGCTTTTGTTTTGCCAACTATCTAGTGCATAGGTAGAGTATTAAAAATTTCAATGCATCCTCAACCATATTAAAATCTCTACACATGACCTAAGTAGGGGAGGGACTAAATCAACATTTCAATTCTAATAATCATATTGCTCAACATCATTGGGTGCATAAACATTCATTATCTCAAAATAATAATTATCAATATTAAAAAGAATCTATAACATTCTATTAGTGGGATCACATCCTTCATTCACTAGGTACAAATGCCACTTAGGAGAGATAAAAGTATACACTTCATAATGTCATACCTCATGGTTGCTACATAAGAAATGACTAGTTGGCCATATGATACAACAAATAATAGGAAGGGGAAATAAATTTTAACCTCTTACAAACAAATAATATTTAGGTTTACAAATCTTTTTCAGACATCTCACATAATATATTTTTTGTGAAGTCTGTTAAAATTAGAACATTCCATGAGAGAAAATACATTCCAAATGCATATCATCATTATCAAACATGTCTAGAGTTGCATAGTTGTTTTTCAAGAATTCTCCATTGAGTTATGGGTTTAAAATTCCTAGTTAAATGAATAGCGCATGAAATCCCTCCACTTATTATGAACATATTCTCCATCCTCTAGGATTTTGACTAGACTTAATGAACTTGAAACAACTCTAGGAGAAGGAGAAGGATAATGAGCTAGATCTTCTATTTGAGAAAACAACATAATAGCTAAGAGTGAAGTTCAAGTAAACATAGGCTTACTTACCTCTTTAGAAGAATCTCCATGTGATGAAGATTGGTCAATCTCTTACCCTTTATCTAGTGGTTTTGAAGTTGTAATAGTTGCAGCGTTTAGAGACACCTTACTATTGAAAAGAGGGGGTTCTTGCTAATTATTTTGGTTTCTCTTGCAATTCCTAATCATTGACCAAACCTCCTATTTTTTAGGAGGAGCATCATCGTGAAGGTTAGACCCAAGTTTGGCTCTAGAGTAATGAAATTTGGATGGATCAATATACACGTTCATTGATGATTTGGTGGTCTAGCTCACAAACCACATGGCATGCTCATTTCTCCTCGCATCTTTTTTCACCTTGATGAAAACCCTTAGAATGTTCTCGTACCTTTCTTCAAGTGTTCTCCCTCTTTGTTTTATATTCTTCTAGCCTACTAGATTATATTTCCATTCAAAAGTCCTAACATTGGCCTTAAGTCACAAGAGTGAGTGAGACCTTAGGGTTACCCAAGAGACCCATGTTAAGTTGTAGGTTCATATAAACAACCATCACTAGTAAGAGGGGTGACCCATAGTGTGACACGAGCAACACTTTTGTCTTTTGGCATGAGCTTAAGTCCTTTGGATTTGGTTGTTTTTCTCCATTTTTCTTCCCAAAAATGACTTTTTAGTAGAGGATAATACATTCTCCTTTCTAAATTAAAGCCAAGCTTTCTTTTCCTTCTTGACTTGATCTTTCTTTTGTTAAATAATCTTTTCTCCCATTAGGATAAAAATACTATTAGGTTGCCTTTGCAATTCTTTGCTAAAATATTTACATCCCATTCCCAAGCATTGCATCGCCTTACAAGATGCAATCCTCACTACAAAGCCCAACCCTAAATCCTCGTCTTTAGGAAGCTAATGCTATCTTCCTCACCAAGCCCAATCTTCTCTTTCCATCAAGTGATGTACCCCAAGGTTGGAAGAGGATAAGGTGTTGCACATTAAAGACATTTACAATAGTTGCACAAGAAGCTTCAAAAGTTTCTTCTAGGTACATTATTATGAAAAAGTAATTTCTTTATGCAAAGTTCCATTTCTTAGTAATTAGATCACATACTCTTGCCTAAAAAATGTTGCACTCTATAATTGTTTCTGAGTTTAGTTTATATATGTATTGTTACTTTCTTAGGTATATTAGATTTATATATCTTTCTTTACTTTCTTTGCAAATAGACTAAATTCATTTGAAAATACTTATTGAAATCACAAAACAAAATTGTAGCATACATTGCAAATGAAAAACCATATAGAAGTTGCTATTTGCATTTAGTTATTTAATTCATGGGTGATCCCGCAATACTGGTTTACAATTTTTGGCCAAACTGGACATTGAATTGATTTTTTTTAACTAAATCTTCACTTTCAGGCACCTGTAGTTGCTAAACCATGAGGAATTTGAAGATGATGCAAACTACTGATTTGTGACATTTTGTCTATAGATTCTAAATATATATATTTTTAAAAGTTTGGAATTAGATCGTATTTCTTTTTCTATCTCCTTCGAAAACTAGTTTTTAACAGTAAACACTCTTTTTAAAGAGTGATGTTCACTGTAAACAAAATAACTTTTCTTCTATGAAGGATAAAATTTTATTTTTTTCGAACTTAGATTTTTAACTATGATATCTAGCACATTCATTTGGTTTCATAGTGTTTTATTGAATATTTTTTTCTTAATTAGGTTTTGAAGTCAAACCAATTACAATTTAGACATAGGCGGACTGCATACCACAACTTTTTTTGTATGTATCAAAATTCAATTTTTTTTGCTGGATCAAGGACATCAATACCTAGCATGGACATATTTTTAATGTTTTTTTTTTATAATCTACTATTTTTCCACATGTGAAGAACATAGAGCTTGATTTTTGATTAAAAAAACCCACATTCACAAGAAATAAAAAATAAATATAATAATCAAATTAAATATATTTAAAATTATACTTTTTGGGAAGCTTATAATAAGGACTACATACAAATTTTTTTTTAAATGAATTCATTTGATCCCCCAAAAGGTAAATCAAAAGTGGTTTTTTATCAGCATTTTGATAGGTGTAAAAGAAACTCTGTTATAGGTATGGTTTAAAACTAGCGGGGTTCTATCCAAGGTGGTTTGATCAAACCCTCTTCAATTGAAATCCTTCAAATGGAACTTTTCAAGGCTTAAATCATTATATTTTCTAAAAATATGTGATTTCAACAAAAATTAGGATGTCCCAAAAAGTGTAAACCACTTTTGTGAGATCGCCCTCACATTTCAAAGTAAGAAAACACAAAGAGATGAAGAAGTAGATACATATCTTTTGGATCAATATAGAATAACACATTTAGTTAGAATCATTCAAAGTATTTGAAAAAGGAAAAAATAAACAAAAAATCCCTTTATACCATCATGATATATCCAACAAACATTCAATTCAAATAAATCAAACTTTCAACAAAGAAAAAAAACTTGCCAATAATAGCCCTTGTTCAAATTTCCTATCTATCACTTGACTTCTCATGCCAAATATGTCCAAGGATTAAAGATATTTGGGTTGAGTTGGTTTTAGACAAGATACAAGAAAACATGTCCCTTTTTAGGTACATTTGGGAAGAGAAAAAACAATGATGGATAAGGGAAGAGTCTCACATAGGAGAGAATACTTTTTGGACATGATGCCAAACTTGCAACAATAACACTACAACGAGTTGCTAGACAATGTGTAATATGCCAATGATTTAACATCCAACAATGCAAATCAACACAACAATACATAATTCAACCCTCCTTCCATGTGAAGTGAATGAGCGTAGTAGTATGATTAATATCAACAATAATGATGTCACTTGCCAAACTCCCTAAATTCAATAAGAGGGTAGCTAATTCAACTTTCCATCACTTGATTGGCTTTTCCATGAGAACGACAATAGTTGGACTTTAGCCATTAAGTAAGGGTGTAGTGAAATGTGTCATTTTGAGTCCATGCCATCACTTTGGAGTGAGGTAGATTTAACACATCACAATAATAAGTGGACAATCTTTGATTAAGTATAAAAAAATATTAATACCCATATTGGGTGTTTGCAATTTGAGATAGTTGATCCTTTGAGTGTGACACATTTGGTTGATTTGAATATCAATTGATTCCTTCAAATCTTAGGGAAGATTAACCACAACACATACATGTTTTTGCAGGTGAGTGGATTTTTCTTGCTAAATTCAATGTGAAATAACATGGCCTAAAGAGGTTGCAACAAGATCCAAAAATGCTAACAAGAAAAAGATAAGCTAGGGAACTTGACCTAAATAGGGACCTAGACGACTCTCTTCATAAAGATGATAAAATCCTAGGTCTAGGGTGAAAAAATTAGCATAGTGCTACACTTGTACCATGTGGCATGCTTGAGAATGACTTTAATGTCACTGAGTTCAACAAATCTAAAAGGGAAAAAAAATCTCTTAGTGAAGTTTTGGACAACATCAAGGTGGACCCTATAAGACACCTAAGACTTATTAGCTTGTACACTACATACTTTTGAAGGAATCTTCCTAACAAAATAAGCAATAAAAATAAAAATTTCTACCTATTTACAAATGCTATCAAATTCTATAATAGAAAAAACTATATTACTAGAGGTTTCATAAGACATACCTCTTGGAAGACTTTCAAAACAAACTTCTAAAAGACAATTTTAAAAAGGAACTATTAAACTACACTTTTAAATTAATAACATCAACATTAACCTCTAAAACATTAAAATTTTGAAGCCATTTAAAAAGTAACATTCACATGAAGGTGAGAACAAACAAAACTATATTATAATTTACTAAAAAAAAATATAAAAAATAATGAATAGCAAATACATACAAGAGTCAACATTGAAAGGAACTTGAAATTTTTTTAAAGTTGTGACTCTTAATCCCTTAAACTGCTTGATCTTGTGATTTTTTTTTCTTATCTAAACCAGAAAACAAAACTATACTATTTCCACTCAAAAATAACGAATAGCAAAGATAGGGAAACCTAACATTAAACCCTAGTAGAACTCCGAAACTCTTTCCCCTCATATAATAGAAATTTCAATATTGATCATGGGGTTACCCTTAGATTTTTGATTGAAAAAATTTGGGACATTCAAGGAGACGAAGCCTATTGCTGCTTTGTTGATTTTAAAAAAGCCTTTGACACGGTCCCTCGGAACAAGCTATGGAAGAGAATGGAGGATTTGGGAGTTCCGCATGAGCTTAGGGCGGCTGCTCATAGGCTCTACGAGCAGGTCAAAGCTAAAATCAGAACCAATGATGGTATGTCAGAATGCTTTGGCAGTGACATTGGTGTCAAACAAGGCTGCCCGCTCTCCCCAACGCTATTTGGGCTTTACATTGATAAGCTGGAAGAATGGATTGACAAGGTTGGTGGGGAAGGCATCCTTTTGGCCAACTTTGTAATAAAATTACTGTTATATGCCGATGACCTCATATTAATTGCTAAAACTGCACATGATTTGAGAAAACATTTGAAGGCCCTTGAAACGTTTTGTCAAGAGGTCGGGATGCAAGTGAACACTTCAAAAACCAAAATAATGATCTTCTCACTGCGAAGAAAAAAATAGCAGATTGAATTTATCTTTGAAGGCAAGCCACTGGAAATAGTGGACGAGTATAAGTACCTTGGGCTTGATTTTCACAACAAACTTAGTTGGGAAACATGTAGAGCAAAAAGAATTCAAGGAGGCTGGAAAGCATTGTACTCTTTGCAAAATAGATGTAGAAATGCCGAATTATGGGATTGGAAAACTAAAAGAACGCTTTTTGGTCTTCTTGTTACTCTGGTAATTCTCTATGGGTGTGAAATTTGGGGCAGCAACATGTCAAATCAGAAATGGAGACAAGTGGAAAGGATACAAAAACATCTAATTATATGCAGCCTCAAGCTTAAGACTGCAGTGCCTTATGAAATTTTATTGGCTGAGACCGGTACTTTTCCTCTGGAGGCCTCAGCGATGACCCGGTTATTAAGCTACTTAAAGAAGGTCCAGAATATGGAGGATCATAGATGGCCTAAGCTAATTATGAAAGAGGAGCTAACTAGAAGAAAGAACACATGGATGAAACTTAATATCAAGTGGATGAAGAAATGGGATATTGTGATGCATGAGTGTCCAAACACAAATGGAGAAATAAAAAATTATGTGAGAGAAAAATTTAAATATGGTATATGGACGAAAAAAACAGGGCGTAAAAAGGATTATTATATCAAAGAATTCAATCCCACAAGGGACCATGAAGAAAAGGCTTATATAGGAGCGAATATCAAATGGAAAGCAAAAATGTTGATAGCCCAATTGCGGACTAGTTCACACCATCTTAGGTGTGAAACGGGTAGGTGGGAGGTTCCTAAAGAAGAGTGGGAAAATAGAATATGCCGCTTTTGTAACGAAGGTATGGTGGAGACAGAATGGCACTTTATCATAGAATGCTCAGCTTATAAAGACATCCGGGCCAGCTATGGGGATGCGGTGCAGGTTGACAATTTAAATACCTTGTTTGAAGATTCAAGACTCGACAAAATTGCAAACTTCATCATCAAAATTCACTCTCGAAGGGCTGATCTCGAACGGCACCTCCATTGTGTCTAGGGCTGTGCTGTGTGTTGTTCCGGTGCTGATCTTGGGTCCCATAGGCTTCTTTGGCCTCGTGGACGTCATTAAAATATTTCATTTCATTTCATTTCAATAAGAAAGATTTTCCGCTACCTTCTAGACCGCTAAGAAACATATCAAATTGACAAGAAATGCTTAAGCGTCTATAGCATTCCCACTCGTCATGTTTGAACTCCAGTCAACAGTTTTCATATAATTTCATTTATTTTCCAGATATACAAGATTTCACGTAACAATATTGTTTGGTTTTGATATAATTTTCATTTGTTGTTGCGGGGCATCTCCTCTTCAATCAAACAAGCTGAGTATTGGCGGGAAGGTACAGAGGAAGCATTAGTTAAGGTGAGTTCACATTATCAAATATTTATATTATCCCAATCCAATTGAGTTTTCATATATACCAAACGATTTTTTTCATAAGATCTATGGAGTATCCAAAAAACTACGTTACTTGGGAAATTGTTGTAGGAACTGTTGCTTCAATAACACCTTAAATCTCTTTATATTTTAAGCGCAGCAATATTTCTGCATTCTGCTTCTTGTTCATTAATTGTTCAATTAAATATGTCAAGAACCCAAATTATTAGGGTTTTTAAAATGAGACGACCACGGTCAATCTATCACACGTTTTCTATCCGTTTGGGGAGCCAAGTCTTGCAATTTATTCACACAAGTTGGATTTTGGGTGTTTGTTATTAGAAAAGGCTCTTGGAAAAGCTGTGTACAAATTTTCAACTATAGTTTTTGATTACATATAATAATCTATCATCAAGAGAATATAAAAAATATAAATTAGTAATGGTATTGGAAGGTGTTATCAAATAGTCCATAGTGATGCAATTCAACAATTGAGAATCCACGGGATTGTCAATTGTTGCAGCCAAATAAATTTGGAGTCTTTTGAATACACAAATGAGAATCACAAATTAAAGAGAATCTGAAATTTTTATTACTAATCAGAGTGCCTGCAACAACTTGGAAGTACAAAGATTTCAACAATTTCAAAACTATGCCATCCCTGCAACAACTATCTACAGGCAAGCATATGTAACTTCAAATACTCATAAAATAATCTACAGGCAAGCCAAAAAATCTGATCACAATTCTTTAAACCAGCAAAAAGCACCTGCAACACACACATAATCCCATCAAATTCATCCTCCTGTCCATACAGTCTTGTTTTCCTTACATTCTCCTCATTCTTTCCTTGTCCAAATCTCTCTTGGCATCTTGGGCATGGCCTTTTCTCTTTTCCCTGCCAGTCAAACTTCAAATCACCATTTTCCCTTCTTGGGCATGGGTTTTTCTTTTCCTGGTAAGAGCCTTCAATTGTAATTCCAAAAATCGTCTTCCCGCTTGTCAATCCACTCTCCCCACTCCGTCAATGCCTTGCCTTCCATTTTCTCAACAATGCATTTTCAAAAATCAAGAATGGAGTTACAAATTACATTAAATGCCCACTCACAGGCCTGGGTGTGGGACTTTGCCTTTTTGGCAAATCAGCAATATACAAACAAAATTAAAACAATTACCAAGAAAAATCAATTAACCATTTGATTTTTCTCACACCCAACATCAAACCATACTGTGCCGGAGGAGTTGAGGATTTAAATAAAATGTGCCTGCAAGCAAAACCAAAACAAAACACAAAAATTAAAATAAATATATTTTTGGGTGTGCAAGATTGTATGTGCACCTAGATGCTCCTGCATCACATAGGCACAAATATTTATAGTTCTATTATTAAATGGTGTGCACTTATAGCTATTGCCTCTAGTATTTGGTGGACATTGCTATGAATCTTTATGTCTATTGACCATTTAGAAGCACTCGTAGAAGTTGTTACTAGTATTTAAAATGTATTATTCTTAAAAAATAAAATAAATCATAAAGTTGTATTTTTTGTGTTATACACATTAATTGTAGATTTTTTTTTTATGGTATACACATTGGTAGGTCCATCATCACTTCTCGAATGCATTCAAAATTTAATGCTTGTTTATTATCGTAATCTATTATTATACAATAAAATGTGTTATGTTGTAGTATTTGTCTTATTACATTACATGCCCATTAAATATTCATTTTCTCTAATCCAACCTTCAACAACCAAGCACAAAAATCCCACAAATTGATATCTAAATTTAACATCTCAAATATATAAAAAATAATGGTAAATAGAGGGATTTGTATAAGGGAAAATATCTATTTAGGGTTTTATCATGAAAGACTAATCTATATATTCGGAAAACAATAGTACAAACTAAGTTGATTAGAAATTCTATAAATGTGGTGTCTTCTTTCCACAATCCTTGACATTTAAAACACAAACAAGAAGGTCAAATATTTATAATTTTATTAGCAAGGCATTGCACATAATTTTTTTAAGAGTTATTCCATGAAGTGCTTGGCCAATAGAGTTAGAAATATTTATGTGGTTGATAGTACCTTTATGTTTCATTAGTTTTCAAGAATTTTTTTTGATCGGTGAAACTAGCTTTAGGGAGCCATACACCTATATATTGATTTCAAAATTCAAGAATACAGCACTTTGGCTGCTCTACAAGAGGGTCTTTACATTATCAGAAGCTTGTAGGGATAATATTGGCCTATTAATTGGAAATAAAACAAAAAACAAAATTAACATTGTACCCTTATCCATCTTTTAGCCTGAACAGTTGCCCACCTTTCTCCATACCACCATCTTCATAATCCTCACTTTTAAACAACAAAGCAAATGACCAATCGACCTCCAATGTCGAAGAGACTCTAGCAATCAATTTAGGAAATAAATGCCTCACTTTGCTTTTTGATAGTGGCCATTCTCATCTTCTACCAATGCTCTAATAATAAAAGGTACCCATGAACTAGAGTAATGGGGCTCGATCTGAGGCCAATTCCCATAGTCCGGGTGAAACCTTAGCCTGAGCATTGCATCATCCATGGATTTCTTCTACTCACCACACCATTGGGCTTTAATGAGCATTTCTATCAACTTTGAATTACCTCTTTTTATTCCCCTATATCTGGGAGGATTGCTAAAAACATGGAAGAGATATTTGTTTTTACTTGGTAATGGTGTGACTAGGACAGAAATGTGTCTCCTAACACTAGCTTTATAGCATGCAACACCACCATTGAGTTAGTCCTAAACACCTTCTTTAGTTTGAGCTTCTACACCTCACCCCTAAAAGCTATCTAGTGCTTTTTTTTCCTAAAGGCAAATTGTTGCATCCATGTGGAATGCAATGAAACAAGGCCAATACCACCATTTTGTCACGCCCCTGAAATCGTAACATTAAGATAGCGAACATTGGAATAAGTAAATAAGATAAAAACAAAATACATATTAAAAAAAACTTAACTATTTAATAGTATTATTATAATTATCAAAGACAATATTATAGTGAATACCAAAATTTAGATATTAAATATTATAAAAATTATAATATATTAATGAGAAATACATAATATATATCAATATAAAGGATGGCATCTAAGTCACAACTATTTATAATAATCCTTAAGTAAACAAATAAATTATTATATATATAAATCTAAATATTTTTATAAACAATATTATGATATAAATCTGAATATTATTATAAATAATATTATGATAATGCAATTATCATATAAATATTTACAAATCATTAAACATAAACTATGCATTCAAAACAACGATCCCTAGAAAAGATATAATAACTACTAATAAAGCAAACATGAGCAACAATAATAATTAAAAAGCACAAGCAGCGATTCTTATCAACTAAGCAAACAGTAAACACTAATAAGGATCGGTCAAAGAAGAGGACCCATAATAAGACCCGGTTCCAAGCAAGGGAAGCAACGCATGAAGAATAAGACACGTCCCAAGTAAAAGACCTTTGACCGGCTATAAGAAGAGATGGATGCAAGTCCTAAAGGCATCGATGAAGAAGCATAGAAGGAAATGGAGAATAATATGGGAAAACATTGAGGAATATGATATGCATTCAGAACAGCAGCACAGTGATATAATCTATGATTGATGTGCATTGGAATATAGAGCCATTTAATATGTATATATTATTTAATAGGCATACAGGTATATACCATAAATATGCGTAAATTTTATAATGAATAATATGAAATGAATAAAGAATATATATATGAATACTAATATAAGGAAATAATAATTATATATATATATATATATTCACGATTATGCAATAATGATGCTTGCAGCAATCATTGAGTCTTATAAGTAATTACGATTTCAATATAAAAATGAATAGATTAATATTTATTTATATATGTTTTTATCCTATGATCAATCAAAGGTAAGGTTGAAGGGAGATGATTAAGGAATAAGGAGACACAGCAGATCAAGTGATGTACTCACTTAGCAATAATATTTAGCATATTTTGAATATAAGAAATATATATTGCTAATCTGATTATTGGTGTAATGCTTTCTTTAGTATTATCATGATGATAATGATGTTGATATTGACTTAAAGAATCAGTGATAAATGCAAATGTATTTAATTGCTAAAAGATTGTCTTTTGAGTGTTTGCAAGCTTATTGGGAGGAAGGGTGTGAGGGAAGTGGTGACTAAAAACCCCACTTAAGATTCCACCCCTGGAACCCAAGGCAAGGATGGGCCATGTAGGGGTGGAAGTTCCACTTAAGGTTCTGCCCAGTCCGAAAGCATGGGTGGGCCATGGAGGGGTGGTAGGCCTAGACCACTTATATGCTCCCCCGACTGTCCCCAATAGGTTAAGTGTCTTCCGAGGTGATGACATGGGTGGAGAATGTAGTTACTAAGTCGTCGAGAAGAGAAGATTGTGGTATGCAATCTCTTGGGCTTGGCAAGGGACTTCAAGGCGGATCCACCCATGCCACTCCTCATATGTCTTCATTATTGCTTTTTTGATTTGTTTATATTTGGATGTCTAGATACTAATGCTAACAAACATATGTATATGTGGAAATTTTGTTCATATGGTGAATGCAAATTTCAATCCAAGATCATTTCATTAAAGAGAACATTTATTTGAAATGAAGAAACCCTAAACCCTATCTACAAGCGAATTCTAGGGCAAAGTCGGGTAAGGTACATTACACATTCTTTATCTTTATTCCCCTTATTCGGTGGTCAAGGGTGTAGATTTCCCTGACTTTCAAACATGAATTTGGCTATCCCATGTTTGACAACATTTGAGCTGAATTCCTCCACCCTTTACAAAATGATAAAAATCTTTAAATTGAGTGGGATAGAAAGGACACAAGATTTGGGGTGAGATCATGCCACGTGCTAGTAGAGTTGGCAATATGCAGTTCCTGATTCATTTCGATTACCGCATTAGCCAACCTATCAGTCGTAGCATTGGCTTTGTGATAAACATGTCCCAATTTGAAATCCTCAAAAGTTTCTAAGGCCTCCCCACAATGAATCAATAAATTATTAAGCTTGCAATTTGGCATATGATGATTATGAAGGGAATTTATGGTTATGAGGGAGTCCCCTTCAATGTACAATTTTTTAATTTTTAAATTTCTGCATATTTGGAGCCCTAACAATGCTGCTTGAAATTTGCTTCATTGTTTGTACACAAATTTTTTGTTGCCAACCCTACCAATGTCCCTTCATGGTTTCTAATAATACAACCACCTTCTAAAGGACCTAGGTTGCCTAGGTTGCCTCTTGCTGCACCATCAAAATTTATCTTATGCCATCCCTTCTCCAGAGGGACCCGCCTAGCCTGTGCCTTGTGATCATGCCAAGGAAGAACCTTGGCCACCCCATGAATAGGGGAAAGAACCAACATTGAAGAGATTTTATTTTATTAATATTGGTGATGATTTCCAAGATACTCAACAATGGTACAATAAGTATTAACCATAAGAAAGACTAATTTATAATTTTTTTAGACATGTATCTTTTATGTTAATATCTTGTAGGTGATAGGTCTTTGTATTTTTTTTGTGCTTTTAATCTTTTTGGGTAGAAATATCAAATTTAGGGATAATTGTCATTTAGATCATTTTCTTAATTCATTTACATGAATCATTGATGTCAGGAGATGCCCTATGTAGTATATGGTTCTCAAAAGTCAAAATCACTAGTATTTAAAGATGGGTGCGATGTAAAATACTATCTGGGACTTAATAATGCTATGATTAATAAATATTTCTGACACAGGGTCCTGCATCAAAGCATTAATAATATTCAATTATAGTCTATCACATAAGGGGGCTACATTAAAACATTGATAATGTTCAATGCTAGCCTGTTACGGACTTTGACATAAAGATTTCTTGAAGAATAAGAGAGAAGAAGGAGGTTCAACAAGCCTACAAAAGTAAGGGGGATAAGGCAATCTTGAACAGGTTGCTCTATACAGCTCCTAGTCTGGTTGTAACAGAAAAGTAATTGAATGATTATTTAAAACAAAGCTCATCATCATTGGAAATAAGATAATGGTAGCTGAAATTGAGGAATTAGAAGGAAACAGTTCTTCTTCTGGCCAGCTCGGAAAAATCTGTGCTTACAATTAGTAAGATTATCACCTTAAGATAACTTTGGCAAACAACTCAGTCCAATCCATTTCTTCTTTGAATCTAAAACTTCACTGTCCTGGCCGAAGCTACATTTTCAACTTTATGTGTTTGGTGAAATAAGATCTGCTCTATCTGCTTTCAGTGCATTTTACAAGTTTTAGTTTTAAATATTTGACTGAAAAATAAACACTTACTATTGGGGTCTGAAGTTTGAATACTGACCATAACCATGCTTGCAACTCTAATTGCAGTAAACTGTATAACTCAAATGCTCAGAGGGTATAGATGGAGATGGAGAAATTGAAGTTTGTGCGGCCTAAATGTGTTGGCGGTCAGTTGGTTCCAACACCCCACCTGTACGTTGCCAATTGTGGACCAGCTCTAGGCTTGTCACTTGAAACTATTGCATCTGCATTTGGCATTTTTGGTACTGTGGCAAGTGTACACACAGCTGATGAAACTGGCACTCGCATGATTGTTACATATCATGGTATAGCTCCAGCTGAGGCTGCAAAAGAATCATGGGATGGATATCCCTGCAGTTATTTTGGTGGGCGTGTTTTGCACATACAATATTCAGTACCGTGTGCACCATGCAAGGTATGGATTTATATTTGCCCCTTTTCTGATATCATTTCGATATCATTTCACTTGTTCACATTAGTTTTCTCTTTTTGCACCAAATTTTTCAATTTTTAAACAAATTTCTTTGGCTAATTTCTTTCTTTTTCTGAATCATTTTGCTTGTAAAGTGCAGCTTTTGGATTAAAGTTTGTATATTTTTCTTTTGACATTTTGGATCACACAGAGTGATCCATCATCAGGAAGAGGAAAAATGATGGATCACTGTGTGTGATCCGAAACATCAAAAGAAAAACATATGCAGTTTAATCCAAATGCTGTACTTTACAAACTTCGTGGACTGTAGAAAACTCATACCAACTATCATTTTGCTTGTTAACATTAGTGTTCTCTTTTTGCACCGAGTTTTTCAATTTTTAAAACAAGTTTCTTTTGCTTTTTTCTTTCTTACTTTTTTTGAGGCAAGTTGTCTGAAATTGAGAAAGAAAGTAACCAAAAGACTCAGAGAGTGCCCAAAGCAATCAATAGGACTGACAAGTGTATGCATGTCCAAAAGAGCAGTGAGGGAGTGCTCAAGGGACCTCTGAATTAGATTAATGCCCTATGTTCTAATTATTTTTCTGTTAAGTAGGCATACAGGGTAATACATAATGTCATGTCTGGTTAGGATCAAATGTTAAGTGGTACTGCATTGCAATAAGTACTCCACATGTGCTTTGCCCATTAACTACCCCAAGGACTATACTATTAACATTATCTTCTCTATTTGCATTTGAGATTGGATATGTGAGCTCTATGGACTTTTCATTGTAAACTTTGCCCTGGCTTCTATCTTGTTTCTGTCCTGCATCTAGAATCTCCACATTCTGCCTACCTTCTTTTAGCAAATGGAGCATGTAGCCTTTTCTTTTGAGGGCCTATTTATCTACCACCTGTCCCTTTTGATTTGCTTCCTAGGCCAACTTTTTTCAATGATTTTAATCACGGCTATGATGAGGCCTACTGCCAATGCTTGGACTGGTTTATTCCTGCAATCCACCTTCAATCCTTGTTGAACAGAAAAATTGACTTCATACAAAGAGCATTTTGGAATGCCATCCCTCGCTCTAATCCAGATACCACCATCCAATTATCTTCACTTGGTCTTGATTGGAACTTGTCTAGTGCAGAAGTGGCTTAGTGAGGACATTAAGCAATGCCTTAAACAACTCAAAAACTCTCTTTAGCTTATGCTCCTGCACTAAAGACAGTCACCCATAGTGAATAATGAATATTGTTGCTTTTTCAGGAGACAATAAAGAGGATTGATCTCTTGTATGGCTTGAGGCTGTTAGAAATTTGAAATAGATTGAATAACCCAAGGAACTTTTTAAGAGAAAATCAAAGCTACATAAACTGGAAAGTATAAAGAATGCACACCAAAACTCCGAGAAATTATGCAATGTCAATATGACAGAATGCATTAAGAGCTTCCAAGATTGCTTGATACAATGCAAATATGCATGAATGAATGCAAATACAAGCTAGGTAGTGAGTTTATATAGAACTTAGGAGAGGAGGTAGGTGGCAAATCCAACCAATAGGAATCAACCACAAAAAGTGGAGATGGACCACCAAAAGTAGAGGATGCCACCAAAAGTGGAAAGTGGTTCCACTCTTTAAGGAAGGGGACTCCACATCACGTATCTCCTAGTTATTAAACTCACCTTATTATCCTAAGCAAGCTTAATTAAGTATAGGAAACACCTAGGACTAAGGGAAAATAAATTAACCCACTAGGAAAATAAAAACCTACACCAACATCCCCCCTTAAGCACAACTTAGAAGGATGTAAAAGATGATGGGTCCTGGAAAATGAGGCCATGTTAGGTACCCATGTACATATCAAATTCTCCCCTAAGGAAGAAGATTCCCTTCCAGAAACAGAGAGAGAACACCCCTTAGAATAGAGAGAGAATAGAAGAAAAGAACACAAGTCAAAGACTCAAGTATCTCTTCGAAAGAAATCTCCTCCAAATGTTGATTCAAAGTATCCACACTCATGTCAAACTGAAATGAATGACCATGAATGAGAGGTTCAAAGTGTTCCCTCACAACAACTAAAGAAGAATCATCTTCATCAAAGAGAAGATGAATACACTCAATAGTGTCTCCCAAATCTGCAATATGTGTCTCCATAAACAAGTCTGAAATACCTGTCAAGAGATCATCCCAAGTTGAATTAGGAAGACTACAAATATCTTGCTGGAAGAAGTCATTGAAAGCTTTCGAAGAAGCAACTCTAAACTTTGAAGTAATAATAGTAGATGCAAGGACAAAAGAGTGGTCCTCAAAGAGAAGATGTATGTCCTCAATAGTATCATCTAGATCCAAGATGAGGGACTCTACAAACAATCAAGAGATGTCTAGTAGAAATTGTTCCCAATGAATTGAATCCAAAAGACATAACTGATCTTGTTGTGATGAATCATTGGAGGCTCTTGAAGAAGCATTTTTGGAATCTGAAGTTGCAATAGGTGATGTCGATGCAATCTCAACATGAGGATGAGAAGCAAGAAGCCTCTGTGTCATCTGAACGTTCAAGACGTACATAATACTTAAGCTCCTCTAAAGTATCATCATCATAGGGTATATTATCCGCATCATTAAGTGGAATGAGGCAATTTGCAACAGGATCATCTGGGAATGGAGAAACATGAGGGTCTCCAAACATCTCCCAAATCTTGGTCCAAACTGTGTGGGGACATTCAATGCTCACTATAGCCAACAGAGTGTCATAATCAACATGACAACCAATTATTCCTATTACATGATCAATTCTATCAGCCCAAACATTCTTCTTATCAGGTGTGTCTGGTTCAGGCATGAGTCCATAAAGGTAAGGAAAAAGTTTTAGCCATCTGAGATGGGTTAAAATGCCTTTTTTCCAAGACTTATAATTAGCCTTATCCAAAACTATCACAGAAGGATGAGTAGAAAAACCCATTATACAATCCTCAAACAATTACAAAAGAACACCAAAAGAGAACATCAATACACTCCCACCCTTTTCACTAGTATCAAAGATCACCCCCCCAAATATTATAAGGTTGGCACTTTATAATTTAGTGCGTTTACAAAGCCTTTTCCAAGATACACTGCTCAATAGGCTCAAAATAGCCAAAATTACAAATTCTAATACAAAATGAATTTGAGACAAAATTTGGAAAAATTAGCCTTATGGTTGTGTAGTGCTCTTCAAGACCTTTCCAAGCCTATTTCTTTCCGAAAATCGGATAACCGGGGCGAAAGTTATGGCCTATTGAAGAAATTAGCACAAGACAACTTCAACCTGAAATATCTGGTACAAAATGGCAAAAGCCTCCTCAATACCTCTATGGATGGAAAGTGCTCATCTCCTGCTTTCCAACGATATCTAATTTGATGAAATCCAACGCTTGAAGCAAAAGATATGAATTTTTGAAAAAATTGGCTGAATTTAGCCTGTAAGAAACATTTTTTCTAGTAAAAAAAACTTTTACTTCTGATTTGATTTCTAAAAAATCTACTCATTGTTTGTAGACAATAACAAAAACCCATAAATATTTTGATGCTAAGAATTAAACCTAGAAATCGTTTTTTGATCCAGCAAGTAGAAGATGAAAAAAAGATTTTTTTTTTTTTAACCTTCAGCTGGTATAAAAATGATGCGCAATGCTTTTTGGACAGCAGTTCTCTTTAGATCTGCGCAAGATATGCAAAATCTAAAAGATACCTAGATTTGATTTCGACACTGGCTACAAAACCCAAAAATCATTGTTCTTACAAATGAGTGGAAGTTGGATTTTTGAAGCAAAAATCAAGAGATTAGAACCCTTGATTCAGATGGATGCTCAAGAAAGTAGTATTTTATATTATTTTCAGAAAATGAGTATATTATTGCATTCAAAGCAATTATTTTATTATTTTTGAAATTTGAAGAAGTTGCAGCTGAAGGCTATAAATATGTGTCATTTACACATAAATTGTAATGAGACTCGATACCAAACTTATGGCAGAAATTAACATTCAAGTTTGAAGTTGGATTAAATTTTTTAAGTGTTTGTGTGCAGTGAATGAGAAATTGAAGCTTGCTTATGCTGCCAATATTTCCATTCAAAGTTAGAAAATTCCCAATTGTAATTGTTCAAAGAGGTCAATTAATAAGGAAGATCTATGTTAACTCTGTGTAACTATAATGTTCATGTTTACAAAGCAGCTTTGAATGTCTAAGTAACAATTAATTGTCTTCATCTTTCTTCTTTAGATTGTTGCTATTTCGTGTGTTATATTCTATTTTCCAAATCAAATTGTTGACACGATTCCAAAGGATCTTGTTTTAATCTTTGGGTAGTATTCTTGTCTACGTTTTAGTTGTCATATTGAGAAAATTCTTTGGCGAGATACGAGAGTTCTTAGAAGTCTCTTTCTCTAACCTTTGAGATCAAAATAGATAGGTCAAGTTTGCTTATTTGTTTTATCCTTATGCAAAACCCCAAAGAATAGATTGTTTAGTGTTCATATTAGCAGGCTTGTTTTTGTTTTAGATTTAGAGTCGATTGAATTAGGGAGCTTCCCTTACAATTTGAAGAGAGGATTTCCTCATCCATTGGTCTATTTTGTGTTATCACGAAAGTGACAAATTAAAACACCAGCACTCCAAAAGAAGACAAAATGCTCCACTCGTGAATCTTCGTATTCCATACATAACTCTTCATGCCCCACACATAACCTTTCATATTCCCTCCCATGAATTTTCATGTTTCTTCAAAACCTATTTAAAGACAAAAGAGGACAATTAGAACATGGAGGCATTCCATAATGAATGTATTATCAAAGGAGGCAATTGGAGGCTTGAGTAATTGCATAGGGTAATTCAGCTGAGTCTTTGAGCTCGATGAAGAAGTTAAGGAGCAACCTGACTTGCATCCACTTTCTGTACTTGTTCTCGAGCATAAATAATATATAATTATACAAGCAATTGCTGATACCAAGCTGGTTTTTTCTCTCATGGGTTTATGGTGACTTCTATCTATTTCGATATTGTTTTTCTTGGTTTGAACAATATTTACTCTTTTGAACTTTCACTTGTGTAAACAAGTAGAACAATGTTTAAACTTATCTTGTATATTCTACATAGAATTTTGAGAGTTTATGAATTAAAAGTGGAGATTAACTTTTGTCTTTTAGGTGCCTGATTTATTGATATTTTGAGTTTTTAGGGAATTGTTATTGCTTACTTAGAAATTCCTATGGGAGCCTCTTGATCTTCTTCTATTACTTTGACCAGATATGCTTTGGTCTATTACCTCAAGTGGCTGTGACCTTCAGGCGCCATACACTACCTGAATCTTGCAGGTTTACGAGATTGACTTTCATCCTTCAATCCACCCTTAGCTAGCAGGGTCGTCAAGCATTGTGCATCCTTTGCTGGTAGTGAGTGAGGTAAAAGATTTGTCAGGCGGTATTAGCTCCCACATCATTATGATACTGGCCTACGTAATTAGATCCATAGTTAGCAGTTGGCACAAAGTAACAGTTGAGCCTTGTTGACTTTGTCCGTATCTTGTAACTAGGCTTTTATAAGCCCATTTAGTAGCTATTTTGAGGGATCTTTGATCTTGGATTTTGAAAGAATATATGGTATGGTTTTACCTCCAACGGTAGCTTCACAAACAAATATCAGCCTAAACTCGTCTTTGGACAATAATAGCAGATCTTTAATTGGTAACTATGCAGCTGTTGATAATTGTACAAAATTTCTTGGGCCTTGGCTATTTAAAATGTAGTTACATGACTCTACTTGGCTCAAACTTGAGAGGCAAACTTTTGACATTGACTCAGACTTGGCAAATTGAAAAATCATGAAACATAGATAATTTTTAGGATTTAAAGCTTTTTCCATTCACAATTTAATAAATCAACTTTAAAGACATCATAAATTTATCAATTAGAAGATATTTTGATCACATGCACAAGTATACATTGATCAAATGAGTACAAAAGTGGATTTGAATCGAAGGAAATAACATTTTTAGATATATAAATATTCTCAAGTGCAGAAACTGCGTACAGAATTAGGCCCTACACAAGGCCGAGTCCAATACAAAGAATGGAGACACTTCTCCTTGATGCAAAGTACAAATGAAGACACTTTTTCTTGAAAAACGAATCTGCTGCTAATGGAATAGTGAACTTCTGCTGGAGGTGTGAATTGATGATCAAATGACATGTCTTCACCTTCTTTATATACAAAGTTAGACAACCTCTTCTCTAGGTCGGCCCCTAGAGAATATAAATATTATTTAACATATGAAGGCCGACCAGCCTTTAATTAAGGGAAAATAGCTCCCGAAGCTATAAAACACTAACACTCCCTCTTAGCTAGGGAGGTATTTTCCAGATATCCTCATCATGGAGTCTCTCAACATTATGCCCATAATGGCTACACCCATTTGTGGAAAACCACATCTCAGTCTCAGAGATGTACAAGAGTTCATCACGGAGTCTCTCAACGTGATGTTGTCATGGAGTCTTTCAACATGACGTCCACAATGGCTACTCCCATGTGTGGAAAGAAACACATCTTAGTCTCAGAGATGTACAAGGGTTCATCATGGAGTCTTTCAACATGACGTCCACAATGGCTACTCCCATGTGTGGAAAGAAACACATGTACAAGTGTTCATCACAGAGTCTCTCAACGTGATTTCGTCATGGAGTCTCTCAACATGACGTCCACAATGGCTACTCCTATGTGTGAAAAGAAACACAAGTACGAGGGTTTATCACGGAGTTTCTCAACGTGATGTTGTCATGGAGTCTCTCAACATGACGTCTCATCTCAATCTCAGAGATGAACAAGGGCTTGCACCTCATATTTCTCCGTCTCAGAGAAATATACATTACAAGGGATTTCATCTCATATTTGTTAGTTTTAGGATTAGAAATGTGATAAGCAGAAAAATGAAACACATAGACAATGAACACAACGGTTTACCTTGGGAAAACCCTCCTACTCGAGGGAGAAAAATCCAACAAAAATATATCTCTCATATATTAGAATAAAAGTGCAGAAATCTGCTTGCAAGTCTGGCCTTACACAAGGCCAAATTTGATACAATGAAAAATGTCACTTCTCCTTGAAGCGAACCTCAAGTGCTGTAGATGACACCACTTCTTATAGAAATTGGATTTGCTGCTGCTAGGAATGAATTGTTGCTAGAGGTGTGAAATGTAGAAGAGAAGAATGATAAGTTGATGATAGAAATGAGAGGTCTTCTCCTCCTTTATATACAAGGATAGGCAACCTCTTCTCTAGGTCGGCCCCCTTAGGAAATAAAAAATACAAAATATTATTTGAGTCAAGAAGGCCGACCTGCCTTAGACAAAGATATATTAAGGACAAAAATATCTCCTGCAACTACAACACTAACACTCCCTCTTAGCTAGGGAGGTATTTTTCCAGATATCCACATCATGGAGTCTCTCAACATGACGCCCACAATGGCTACACCCATTTGTGGAAAACCACATCTCAGTCTCAGAGATGTACAATAGTTCATTACGGAGTCTCTCAACGTGATGCCGTCATGGAGTCTCTCAACATGACGTCTCATCTCAATCTCAAAGATGAATAAGGGTTCATCACGGAGTCTCTCAACGTGATGTCGTCATGAAGTCTCTCAACATGACGTCCACAATGGCTACTCCCATGTGTGGAAAGAAACACATGTATAAGTGTTCATCATGGAGTCTCTCAACATGATGTCGTCATAGAGTCTCTCAACATGACGTCCACAATGGCTACTCCCATGTGTGGAAAGAAACACAAGTACAAGGGTTCATCATAGAGTCTCTCAACGTGATGTTGTCATGGAATCTCTCAACATGACGTCTCATCTCAGTCTCAAAGATGAACAAGGGCTCGCACCTCATTTCTCCATTTCATAGGAATATACACTACAAGGGCTTTCACCTCATATTTCTCCATCCCATAGAAATATACACTACAAGGGCTTTCATGTGATGTCCCCATCCTAGTCAGAGCAGCTGGTGACGAGGTTAGCCTATTATTTCGATCCTCGTAGGCTGACAGATGTGTGCAGAGGATCATCTGAGGCAGTTACTCAGTGTTTGGTAGCTCCAGTATTGCAGTTGTTTCAGGTTGGGCCTTCGCAGAATCTTCCATAGTGGATTTTTAGAAAGTTAGGTCAGGCAGAAGTTGCTATTTTGGGCAGGGCACCTGGTTCAACTATTCAGCTCAGAGTCGACCCAGTTCTTCGATTTGATGGTCAGATGGAGAAATAAGGAGTAATTAATGATTATCGAATATTTAATATTTTGACTTTATTCTAAAGTCACTTTATTAAAATATTTAAATATTTAATTAAATTGGCATATTATAGAGTATTTATTATACTTTATAATAAAGAGTTAATATTTGTTATAATGAATATTTATTATTCATTAATGATGCGCCAATTATTAAATGTTTTCCTCCTAAGTCAAAAGCGCATTAATTAATCTTTTATTAAAGGATTATTAAAAAGAGCTGTGGGTCGAATTTCTCAAAGGGAGTATATATTCTCAGAAAGGACAAATCGAACCATTATGTTATGATATTCTAATTTGTCTTGTATTTTCTCTGAGCATTGGAGTTTGCAAAACCTAGGGTTTCAGCAGACGATTCGTTTCTGGAGAACGATACCTCTTCAGGAATTGGCAAACTGAGACTGTGCAATACCAGTTGAAGCTTGCATCTTGGTGACTTCATTCAGAGGTTACAGACTGAGCTAATTAATTCATTCATTCAGGGTTTATCCATTCATCGGAGGGTTTGATCTTGGAGATTTCAGTGTTTTGGCATTAGGCGCGATTCCCAAGACAAAAAGGTACGGCTGCATTAAATACAGCTGACAGGCCATACCAGCTGTAGAACACGTCTTTCCTCTTGGCAAGCAAAACGCCTATCATTGCATCTTCAGTTTCCTTCTTTCTTTGGCGCATAGGCAAGGGGAATCAATCTTTAATCTCTTCACTCAGGAGAAGTTCATCATTGGCCAAGGCCGTACCAGATCTTACCTTGCTGCTGGGCCGTACTGTACTGAACCAACAAGAGCCGTACTATCTCTCTGGAAGGATTCGCATTGTTTTCTTCATCTTCTGTCTCTGGCAAGGTTGGCGCCTAGGGTTTCTGGTGTTGTCTTATCATTCTGAGCTCCAAGGTTGGTGTTCTGGAGATAGCCGTACATTTCTTCCATTCCTTCAGGTGGCTGCTACAGCAAACAGGTTCCTCTTGTAATATCATTTATTTCATTCATCTGTATTTGGAATCTCTTTGTATTCATTCTAGAGCCAGAATAAAATCAATACCTATTGTTCTGGAAGCTATTTGATGCTTTGTCATTTATTTAGGAATTTAATTGCAGTTATTTATCAAAATCGCAATTCTTCATATTGCTGTTAAAACACAAAAAAAATCACAAAAATCAGAAAACAAAACAAAACCCTAGCAATTTGATCAGTTAGCGGGCTGAGAACCACCAGGGTTCTTACATTTCACCTCATATTTCTCCATCCCAGAGAAATATACATTACAAGGACTTTTGCCTCATATTTCTTCGTCTAAGAGAAACATACATTACAAGGGATTTCACCTCATATTTCTCCGTCTTAGAGAAATATACATTATAACAAATCTTCATGATGATGTGACTCCCTCTGAAGCTCCAAGAACTCACATCAACCTTTTGACCTCCTCGTCCAAGATTGCCTCTGTTGGTTTGTCAGACTCCCTTTGAATGTCAAATCCTCCTCTTGAAGAAACTGATCGCAATGACGATCTGTATAGGTTCTCCATTGTTTATTGTCTTCATCTTTCTCAATCTTCTTTGTGAGCAAACTCTGCATCCAAGGCTGACCCAACCTTGTTCCCTCGAGAGATGACTCCAGTGAAGAATTATGAGAGTTATGTGCCACCAACTCAGTCCTAAGGCTGCAAGCTATGTCTCCATGTTTGTTCATTTCTTCAGTCTGTGTGACTTCCTCACAGGATGCATCAAGCTCTTCCTCCCTTGAATTCCTTATGCAATCTCTCATCATCCTTTTGCTCCTTGATCCATCCTGGAAGCATTTTAGAGAGATTAATAATAGTTCATAGAGTTAAACTATCCTGAAGAGAAATAACAATGCTAGAAGCATACATGATTCACTATTCCCAATGTTATTTCATGAATTATTATTAACTACATCAAATTCATGATCAATATTCAAAGGTACAAACATAAAATGCTTATCTCTTTATTGTTGGTACACCAATGAGCTAGATTTGCAGCTGTGTCTTATCTTCGCCACCTTTAGTGTTGCCATCCCATGCAACCGACCTCATATTTTTTTCAGATCAAACACAATTCAGCTGCTTTAGCTCTTCTTTCCAGCTCTTCATCTGAATCTTATATCTTGTCATAGCTTTCAAGCCACATTTGAAATCAACATCTGTCTTAAGGTCTGCTGTCCAATGTTGCAAGGCCAAATGACAATGAAAATCTCTTTCCAACACCTTTAGACTCACCAAGAATAGCTCCCAAGATTGTTCAATAACATCAAACTCACCCAACAACATTCCAACACCCTCAAAAGGTAAGGATATAACAACTATAAGTCTGATAATGACTGATCCAAGTTGTAGGACTCCCAATGACATGGATCACCACCAGACTAACCCAACAATCTCCAAACAGCCTCTCTCTACCAAGGATGGATAAGGAACAAGTCTGTCATAAGTTTTCAATCACACCCAGGTCTATACGACACCCCTTTAGGCATCCAAATCCTCCAAGAAACAACTCCAACAGTCACCAAAGATTTCCCCAAGTCAAATCACCCCCAAACAGCCTTGAAACCAACTTATATAGGTAGCAGTTGGGAAGGAGAAGTCTAATGCCCAGCTCCAAGCGTCTGGTATGAAGGTACGACTCCACAAATCCCATTGAAACCCCAATCTGCAAATTCTATGAAGAACAATGGTGATTCTAGAGAAGAACCACACCAAGCCAGCTAGGGATTGACTTTCACATCTGAGACCAATAATCCAATGAGGGTTTTTTGACCTCACAAGATTCAAAAAAAAAAGCATGCAAGTTCACTCCAACCACATTTTGTTATGTGTAATTACAGTGTATGACAAGCTCCTTGGAATGCTTAAACAAATCTGATCGGATTTCTTGAACCCGCTCTAATACCATGTTAGTTTTAGGATCAAAAATTTGATAAGCAGAAAAATGAAACACATAGACAATGAACACAGCGGTTTACCCTGGGAAAACCCTCCTACTCGAGGGAGAAAAACCCAGCAAAAATATATTGCTCATATATTAGAATAAAAGTGCAGAAATCTGCTTGCACGTCAGGCCTTACACAAGGCCGAATTTGATACAATGAAAAATGTCACTTCTCCTTGAAGTGAACCTCA
Source organism: Sequoia sempervirens (assembly GCA_007258455.2). NCBI lineage: Eukaryota > Viridiplantae > Streptophyta > Pinopsida > Cupressales > Cupressaceae > Sequoia > Sequoia sempervirens. Next base: position 57,381 of record VDFB02166035.1, on the reverse strand, counting down.
AGTGCTTTAGATGACACCTCTTCTTACAAAAATTGGATCTACTGTTGCTAGAGGTGTGAAATGCAGAAGAGAAGAATGGTAAGTTGATGATAGAAATGAGAGGTCTTCTCCTCCTTTATATACAAAGATGGGCAACCTCTTCTCTAGGTCGGCCCCCTTAGGAAATAAAAAATACAGAATGTTATTTGAGTCAAGAAGGATGACCTGCCTTAGACAAAGATATATTAAGGAGAAAAATATCTCCTGCAGCTACAACACTAACAATATTTCTCTGTGCTCCACGGGGACGCGTCCCCTGCATTTTTTACCCGTTTCCCGTACCGGGTACGAAACGGGGACGCGGGGACGGCTAGGAAACGTCCCCTAGCAGTCCCCTTTTGGCCTCGAAGTACCCGGTACTTACCGGGTACTTTTTCTCACTGGCAGGGGACGTAGGGTACGGCTAGCCGTACCCGAAACGGCCCAGCCGTCCCTCGGCCGTACCAGGTACGGCTAGCCATACCCTACGGCCCAGCAAAAAATCTAACGCTTTTTAAAAAAAAAATAAAGTTTTTTAAATAAAAAGAAAGGTAGGGCGGGCCCCACAAGGGACGCCCCAATGTGCTTAACCTAATTTGTGCCTTATATGTGGCTTAAAATGAGAAAAGCAACTCATTTTTATTTCTTGCCTTGTGAAGTGAAGCATAGCAAAAGGAGAGCAGCTGAGTGAAGGAGAGAACAACAGTTTGAAGAGGAGCTTAGGGCATCATTTCCACCATATTAGAGGTATGTTTTTCATCTTTGTTTTGTATTTGCTATTTGTTTTTAATTTTTGCAAGATTTTTTAAGTTTTTCAACACATAGAAAGGGCATTTAGGGTTTACTTCTTTTTTTTAACTTGCAGCTCTTTGAAATCAGAAACTTCATAAAAATTTAGAAAACAACCATGAGTAGCAGCAGTGATAGTGAAAGTGAGGATATTGAAATCCAAATGCAAGAAAGAACTCAAACGCAAAGAAGTGAAAGAACAAGAAATAGACATAGAGGTAGTGCAACTGCAAACATTGGGGGGTGTTCAGAGAGTGGGAGTGGAGTAGGGTCAGCAAGTTCAAACCCATTTGAATGTCCAATTGAAAGCCTCAAAAAATGGGCAAAAGGCCCATTTAACCCCAAAAAACCTCTACTACAATTTGCAACAAGAGTTGATAAAGATAAGAAAAAAAATTCGGGGGGTAGTAGAGTATGGGAGTGTCATTTGTGCCACAAACAATATAGGGGCAGCTATACGAGAGTTTATTGCCATCTTTTGTGGATTGGTGGTCAAGGGGTGAAAGGGTGTAGAAAAATAACCCAACAACAAAAAATTGAGGCAACTAAATTTCATATGGAGGGGGAGGCATTAAGTAAAGGGGTTTCAGTTGAGAGTTTGCAGCCTAGTACGGGAATGCCTACACCATCACTAGATGTTGCTTCAGCTTCTCACTCTCATGCGGGGGATGATTCTACTAGAGGAAAGAAAAGGAGTATGACTGTTGCTGATATGTTTAATGTTACAGCAAAAGATGGGGCTGATTCCTCTATTGCCAAGTTTTTTTATGCTAATGCCATACCATTTCATGTCTTACGTTCACCATATTTTAAACAAATGTGCAAAGATATTGTAGTTGTTGGTCCCTCATATGTTCCACCTGGAGAAACTAAGTTACGCACCACCCTTCTTGATAAAGAGTACTCCAAGGTGAGTATTTTGATGGAGGATATGAGACAAACATGGTTGACAGATGGTTGCTCCATAATCATGGATGGGTGGACCGATATCAAACATCGGCCACTCATCAATCTTATTGTCACTAGTACAGCAGGCTCTTATTTTCTTAGAGCTGTAGATTGTTCAGGCAAAAGGAAGGATGCAACCTTTCAATTTCAGATTTTGAGAGATGCTATAGAGGAGGTTGGAGCCTCTAATGTTGTGCAGGTATGATTTAATTTGATTTTCTTTCGTTCTTATTTTTTATTTTGATTTTCTTCATAGTTATTTAAAATTTTCATTTTGATATCTATATTCTATACTAATCTAGTAATCTCATATCAACTTGATGATATGCCATTGCCAGGTAGTGACCGATTCAGCCCGTGTGTGTAAATTAGCTGGATTGATGGTGGAGAGTGCTTATAAGCACATTTTTTGGACCCCTTGTTGCGTGCATGCATTGAACAATACCTTGAAGGACATTGGGAAGATAGATTGGGTGAAGGCAGTGGTTGCAGAGGCTAGAGAGGTGCAAATGTTCATTTGCAACCATCAGACTTCACTTGCTTTGTTTAGAACATTTTCGAGGAAGGAATTCCTCAAGCCCGTGGAGACTAGATATGCCAGCTACTTCATTTTATTAGAGAGGATGCTTGAGGTCCGAGAGGCTCTACAATTAATGATGGTCAATGCAGAATGGGGTAGATGGCAAGAGTCAAGCACAACGGAGGGAAAAAGGGTGAAACAAAAAATCCTTGATGATGACTGGTGGTCCACAATGAGGTAAGAAAATTGGCATTGCTGATTTTATTATTTATTTGAATTATTAAATTTTATTATTGCTGATTTTCATTTTATTATTTAATATTTATAGGCTAGCAGCTTACCTGATTCTAATTTTTGTAACTTGTTTGCACTTGCAGTTATGTATGCTCCTTCATTCAGCCTATTGTGCAAGTGATTAGATATGCTGATACTGACTCTCCTAGCCTTGGAGAGATTTATGAGACCTTTGATAGTATGCTTGGACAGGTCAAACAAGCAATTTATAGCAAGGACCCTTCTTTGGCATTTTATGAGGAGCATCTTAGGCCCATTGTGACGCGACGGTGGGACATTATGAACACCCCGCTTCATATGGCAGCCTATGCTCTCAATCCGAAATGGTATGCACCGAGGCCTGGGAGAGTGGCTCCATCTCATGATGAAGAGGTGAAAGAAGGCTTCATGAGGGCCCTTACAAAAATGTATACTTCAGAGGAATCTACCATACTTCGCACACAATGGCTTGCATTTGCCAATCTTCGTGGTCCAACCTTCGGCAAACCAGAGGCGAGGATGGATAGAGCTACATTGGCTCAAACCGACCCTATTGGATGGTGGACGTGGCATGGGAAGGATGCACCAGAGTTGAGATTACTTGCTGTTCGCCTTCTTTCACAGGTTGCCAGTTCCTCTGCTGCAGAGAGGAATTGGTCCACATATAGCTTCATCCAATCAGTCAAGAGGAACTGCCTTACCTCTAGACGATCGGAGAAGTTGGTGGCAGTACACAGTGCTTTGCGCTTACAGGATCGCCAGTCTAGTGAGTATCGTCAGACTCTAGCCTTATGTTGGGATGTTAATCCCGAAGATGCTACGCAGATTGAGGAGGATGCACATGAGGGATTGGTGGGTGTTCCATTGGTTGAGACAGATCCTTCTATTGACATGGACACTGACACTGACTTAGACTCGTGCTCTGATGGCGAGGGCGATGCTGATTTAGACCTACCTTCTGCTGATTAGGGACCATGGACAGCGATATATTTTCTTAGTTTTATGTTTATCATGCCATTTCATAGTTGAGACTTGGAGCCTTTGGGCATTTTGGTTATAATTATCAGACTTTTATATGATATGTATGCACATTTATAATGAAAAGCATTTGAACTTTGTTAATTTGTTTGTCGATTCTCATGTGAAATCTCAATTCAAGTCTAATGATATGTATTAGCTTATACAATGTCTAGAATGAATGCTTTATCAATGTTATGCTATGAACTTTTGAATTTTCTCTTTATTTTTAAAAATTTCCCTTTTTTTTTGTCAGCCGTCCCTTGCCGTCCCCTAAAAAATGACCCAAAAGTACCCCCGTACCAGAAACTCGTCCCGGCGTACCGGGTACTCCCCATCCCCGAAACCCCGTGGAGCATAGATATTTCTCCATCTTAGAGAAATATACATTACAACAAATCTTCATGATGATGTGACTCCCTCTAAAGCTCCAAGTACTTGTATCAACCTCCTGACCTCCTCATCCAAGATTGCCTGCAATGCATGCCTTAGAGGAACGGTTTCCAATGCACACCTTCGGCATTACTTGCGAGAGTTTAGGTCTGTCTTTCTCGACCTCATCCCAAATCACCCTATTTTGAATAGGTTTGCGGAGCTACCAATGTCAAATCCAGATTGATTGTCTTGTGCAATTCTGTTCATTACAGTTGAAGAGGTCTTCCAAGGATTTTAGCACTTGGCCTTGCAACACTACAACCCACTTAGCTGACACCTTCACTTTTCTTAATGAGTCACATAACTCCCTCTTGATCCCTGCCTCAACACAGAGATTACAAAAAATCCTCTGGAAGTGAACTCCCCTCCATTGATGGATCTCAGAACCTTAGTCCTCTTCTTGGACATGATCTCAACTTGTGTCTTGAATTCTCAGAATTTAACTCCCTTTGAATGTCATTTCCTCCTCTTCGAAGTAGTTGATAGTAATGACAATTTGTATAGGTTCTTTGTTGTTTGGTGTCTTCATCTTTCTCAATCTTCTTTGTTGATGCAAACTCTCCATCCAAGGCTGACCCAACCTTGTGCCCTCGAGAGATGTCTCCAGTGAAGAATCATGAGAGTTATGTGCCACCAACTCAGTCCCAAGGCTGCAAGCTATGTTCATTTCTCTAGCCAGCATGACTTCCTCACAGGTTGCCTCAAGCTCTTCCTCCCTTGAATTCCTTATGCAATCTCTCATCATCCTTTTGCTCCTCAAACCATTCTGCATTTTAGAGAGATTAATAATAGTTCATAGAATCAAACTACCCTGAAGAGAAATATACATACCAACGCTAGAAGCATACATGATTTACTATTCCCAACATTTTGCATGAATTATTGTTTTAACTGCATAAAATTTATTCAAGGTACAAGCATAAAATACTTATCTCTTATGTTGGTACACCATTGAGCTAGACCTGTAGCTGTGTCTCATCTTCGCCACGAAGATGCGGTAAAGTTCAAGTTTCTTGTCATCTATGTAGTGCCAAAATTCCTGGTAATCAATCCGGCTATCTTGATTGGAATCACAAACCATGAGCTAATCCCTAGCATACTTGTACTCAGAAGGTATCCTTAATGCCTGCAAACAGTCTCTAACAATGACAATTTCCGGACTTAGTGTATGTTGCGTACATCACATTGTCTGGCTTCAAATAAAATAGTTGCTGTCTGTAGGATTCGGTTTGTCCTTGTGACGATAGATTAAATGTTAGATCGTGACAATCTGAAGTATGATAAGATTATGAATGCCCCTTTGAAATATCACAGAGAGTCACTCGGGCCGCAATGAGATAAATCACTTAGCCAGAAGCCACTCTTCACTAGTACGCAGCGATCAATCAAGCCAGGATTAACGACAAGCTTCAGGGGAATAGACGATCATCATTTGTCGGGTAAAGAGATCGAGAGACCATACCAATTGCCAGGATTGAAGTACAGGCCCTTGGATAAGAATCAAGTGCTCTCTCTACAAGCGTCACCTTAGCTTCGGAACATTTCAACAAACTTCTGTTCAACAATTGTGCTCTAGGCCTTAACTCCTTGACTTGGCACTCTTCTTTCAACAATTACCTTCGACTCTTCCTTAAAGACTTTCGTTGATGGTATTGTTGCAAATAAATAATGAATTTTCTTTAATTGCTGTATGATGCCATGTGCCAATGGTTTACCAATTCAATATAGCTTAGGCCCGATAGATATGCATTCAGATTCCTTGGATGTAAACTCAATTCCTTAACATGGTGGCGGCTCTCGTTCTCATCATAAGTCGTGGTTGCTCATTTTCCACTATCTTCCATAAGGTCGTTTTAAGAAAATTCTCCTTGAGTTCAATTCTTGTGTGCTCTCCTTCAGCTGTGCGTAGCTTCAAGCTAAGGAACCCGATACTCTTAAGAACTCGCAATATATTTCCCGTTCTTTTTGAAAAGCCAAACTCACACGACATCCACAGAATAAAAGTCGTCTCTCTCCTTTAGCCGATTCAAACCCGTGATTCTCTCCTGACTCCAAGAAATAAATAAGCGGCAGTTTAGAGGATCCTCCGACTCTTAATATTCATTAAAGATATGTATCCGTTTTCTCTTCAAAGTTTATTCCCGACACTTTCTTCACCATTGCAACCACATTGAACATTTATTTGTGCATCGAAAGCTTATTATAATCTCCATAAACTCCATATTGGCCATGTGGTGACACAATCGGCAGTCTTTATTGCACTCAGTGGTATGATATGCCTTCTACCTCCGTATTCCACTGTGCCACAAGAGATTGTGTTTCTGTTTGTATTGCTTCCTGGAGAATCTGCTTAACCAAATCTGATCGGATCTTTACTTAAACCCGCTTTGATACCATGTTAGATTTAGACCAGAAATGTAAATGAGCAGAAATACAACACAAGAAGCAATGAACACAGTGAATTACCTTGGGAAAACCCTCCTACTCGAGGGAGAAAAACCCAACAAGTAATAATCTCTTATATATCAAATGAATAAGTGCAGAAACTGCGTACAGAATTAGGCCCTACACAAGGCTAAGTCCAATACAAAGAATGGAGACACTTCTCCTTGATGCAAAGTACAAATGAAGACACTTTTTCTTGAAAAACGAATCTGCTGCTAATGGAATGGCGAACTTCTGTTGGAGGTGTGAATTGAAGTGATTGAATTGATGATCAAATGACATGTCTTCACCTTCTTCTCTAGGTTGGCCCCTAGAGAATATAAATATTATTTAACATATGAAGGCCGACCAGCCTTTAATTAAGGAAAAATAGCTCCCGAAGCTATAAAACACTAACACTTTTCATCTTCAATTTTTTGCTCATACGTTAAAAGGAAGTTTTACCAGGTCAAGTGGTGTACTTTTGATTTTTACTGCTCAGTCTGAGTCCCAGACTCTTTTTTTTTTTGCTTTAATTTTCTTATTTTATTTCTAAGTGTGATTGATGGCTGAGTCTCAGTGATGGGATTTTCCAAGTTTGACAAGTATGACCAAATTTGCTGAGTACCCAGGTCCCAATTCTGCTAGTCTTGGATGGATTAAATTGGCTTGGGTCTCACTAATTCTAGGCAAGTTTTTGCAAGTCTTGTAAATCTAATTTAATGTGACATCTCACCTTTTGTGTATCACAAGGATTATTTTATCATAGTTGTTATTATGTATTCCTGCGAGTTTAGTGTTATTAGGTTTATGTTAACTTGAACAATTTTTATTTTTATTTTTTGTTATGTTATGTTTGTGTTGTGGTTGATGTTTTAGATCATAGTTGGAAAACTTGCCAAAAACTCATGAGTTTTTTTTCAAAACGAGTTTTTGGTGCAAGTACTCGCCTAGAAAAACTCGGAGAATTTTTTAAAAAAACTTGGCCTCTTAGCAAAATGAAACCTACGGCCGGAACAAAGGCAATTTCTGTTCATTTTTTGCGGTTTGTGTGGTTTTGAAGATCTTAATTTGGGCTTGGTGGCGGGGGCTGTGCCCCTCGACCCTGCCCTATATTGCAACAGGGAGCGCGTCAGGGGCGTTGCCCTTGAACCCTGCGAGGGGTGATGCCCCTCGATCCCGCTGGGGGCGTTGCCCCCAGACCCCACGAGGGGCATTGCCCCTCGTCCCTGCTAGGCGTGTTGCCCCCAGACCCCCAGGAGGGGCGTTGCCCCTCGACCTCGTTGGGGGCATTACCCCCAAACCACCACGAGGGGTGTTGCCCCTAGATCCCCACAAAGGGCATAGCCCCTCGATCCCATTCGGGACATTTCCCTCAAACTCCCATTGAATTCATTTGATTTTCTAGGTACTCTCCAAGTCCAAGTTTCTAAGTTTGCCTACAAGTCTTCATCTATAATATTGTCTAGTTCTACCTCTCCCCTAGTTTTCGCTAGACATGGGAAAGAGGAAGATGTGAATTTGTAAAATATATTAATGTAGTACTTACTTTCATTTTTACAAAAACAATTTGCTATTTTCATTTTGTTTCAGAATATCAACATCAATGCATTCCACATGAGAATGCCATTTTGTACCCAATTTTCTTTCAAATCAATCAAATACAACTAGACTCAGCTTGTTTCTTTTATGTACTCATTTATTGACTCATTGGATGCATCTTATCATTGAATTTTGCAAAAAAAAAGCATTTTAATGAAAATGAAGCAATTTTTTAAGTTGCTGAGTTTTTTGCCGAGTTTTTTCCGAACCAAGTTTTCCGGGCTTGCCGAGTACCTGCAATTGGCAAGTTTTCCAACTATGCTTTAGATACCTCCCTCTTCTGCAATTTTTTTGGCCATGCTTTCAGTCTTATTGACCCATTTAGTTCACTCATGGGCATTCATAATCTTTGTAACGATTTAATTTTATGAGATCTTTATTTAATCTAATGCTGTTGTTAAACTATAATATAGCAGTAAGATTTGGACTATAGTTTTTGATCATTATGGCTACTTTTAGCTGGAATATATTTTATATACAATTATGACAAAGAGAGCCAATTTGTATTTCAAATACATGTTTTGTTGGCAAGAATGTTCTTCAAGGTAATTGAGTAAAAATTGCAAGCATGTCCAACCCTTGAAAGTTCTGATCATGGCATTTTGTGGTGCTTTAGATTTTGTACCCCAAATTAAAATTTTTGCTACACTTAGACATTTTGAAGAAATGAGTAAAAGTCTTGTTAAATTTGTCAAAAAGGTCAAAATTTGGGTGTGCGTGTCTTGCATTAGGGGTAAAAACTCAAAATTTCCAAAATTTGATGAGATGGGTCTGCTCAGAGCGTCCTAATCTACAAAACGCAGATCTCAGTTTTTCATCCCTACTTTTTAGGAAAACTGCTATTTTTAGAAATTTTCTAAAAATAGTAACTTTTTCTGGGTTTCTTTCGAAACAGATATTGGTAAAACTTTCTAAAAATAGAAAGTTTGTCCGTTAGGGTTCAAACTGATTTTGATTGGCTCAAAATACTTCCTCATCAGGCTGGTGCTGTCAGAATCAAGAAACGAGCAGTTTTGCCCTAATGGGTCTATTTTGCTTTTTCAATTTCAGAAAGCATTTCGAGAGCTTCAAAAGTCATCAATGGAGGTCAGTTAGCTGCCAAGCGCCAGATTCAACAGGCAAGCATTGAGTAGAAGATGGCATGGCAAACAAGCATGAAGAACGAGGAAGATGGTGAAAACAGTGAAATTTTGACTAAGTCTGCTTGACTTGGGCACCCCAGGTGAAGAAGGCGCCCATCTTTTTAGGGCACTAAATGATGAAATTAGGGTTTGAGATTCCAAGCAAAGTTGCTCAGTTTTCTTCCAGCTCCGCGACAAATCCAACGGTGCAGTCATTGGATCATCCAATCGTCTGGGATTTGAGATCAAACGGAGGAGTTTCAGACAAAAGGCAAAATGCAAAACATGAAAATCACCAAAATTTGACTAAGTCTGGGAACTTTGGGTGCCCTAGGTGCCCAGGGGCGCCCAACTTTTTGAAAGGCTAAATCCAATAGTTAGGGTTTGTAGGTAGGATCAATCTCTTCAGAGCTCAGTCTACTTTGCAACAGATATCTTCGTTAGGGCATCCGAATGGCCAATCTTCGGCGAATCCAGATTAAGGTTGAAGGTACATAATGAAGGTTTCAACTCTAAAAGATGAAAATCAAAAAATATTCCAAGTCTGGAGGGGTTGGGCGCCCCGGAAGGAGATAGGTGCCCTTGATTTTGAGGGCTTAAATAGGTAAATTTGTAGTAGAACCTCCAGCGTGACTTCTTCAGATTTGAACAGGCTTTCCAATGAGATCATCAGCACAACAATCAGAGTTGACAGTCGTCAGATGCAGAAGGCTGAACAGAGGGTTTGACAAGAGTGAAATTTTGAAAATCAAAAGCAAGGTGAAAATACAAGAAAATATTCTAAGTATGGTTGAGTTGGGCGCCCCCAACCAAGAAGGGTGCCCAAGCTTTTGATGCCCCAGATTCAACTTTTTGACGAAGTTGCTCCCAGAGAAACCCCTTTAAAATCTTGTTAGCTCCGTAATGAGTCCAGCCATCAGCCAATCCGAGCTCCGGATCACCAGATCAGGCAGGATCATTTGTAGAAGAGAAAAGAACAAGAAAATGAAAAATATTCTAAGTCTGCTTAAGTTGGGTGCCCCTGGAGAGAAAGGGCACTCAAGGTTTTGAAGCTTGAGATGATAGAATTTGCAGTTGCAGTGCCCAAGATCACTTTGTCAGATTCAACTAAGCTATCCAACGAAGCAGTCAATCAGCCAATTTGATCAGTGAAGCTCTCGGAACAGAGATTTCATCAGAAGATCAGAGGGAAATGAAGAACTTGAAAATTACTAAAAAATGTCTTAACATTGGTTAACATGGGCGCCCCTGGAGAGGATAGGCTCCCATGATTTTGAAGGCCTAAACGAAGTTTCTAGTCAAAGATGCCTCCAGAACGATCTTTCCAGATTCAGTCGAGCTTCATGATGAATCATTCAGCTCGTCAATCCGATCAATTGAACATCCAAAAATTAGGATCAAACTAGGGGTCAAAATGGAAGAAAAGTCAAAAAACTCAGGAAAATGGTTAAGTCTGAATGAAGTAGGCGCCTCTAGCCAGGAAGGGTGCTCAACTTTCAATGCCTTAGTGAAATTTTCAAAATTTTCAAAATTTTCAAAATTGTGAGATGAAGAAAATGTCCAAGTTCATTGAACAGGCCAATTTTAGGGTTTCTAAAGATTAAAGCAAAAGAAAGCAGACCTATTTCAAACCCTAAGTCTATTTAATACACCTCTTCAATGCAATTTTCATCATTATTGCAGGTAACATTCCAGGGAGAAAGTTGGAGCAGCAAGTTTGGAGAAATTTTTCAAGATTCAAGAACTCAAGTTTGCTGATTCTTCATCAAAATTTTCAGACCAGCAGCATAAGGCCTTGCTTTTTCATGCTTTTTCATTCAGAAGATCAAATTTTTGGGAAGGCCAAAATTTTCAATATTCAGCCATCTGGGTCTTGTCATCTCATTCTTCTAAAGAATTTTTCAAGAAATTTTCTCAAGTTGCAGCAGCTGCTTTTTATTTGCATGTCAGTGAAATCCTCAGTATATTCAGTTTTTGATCATCTGGGTCCTCTCAAAACAGTCTTCTGAAGAAAGCCCATATCACAGCTTTTTTCAAGCGAATTTCAAATTCTAGGGTTGGCTGCTTTTTTGATCAACCATTAGTGTTTTTCAAATCTGATCAACTGGGTCCATTTCTAATTACATTCTGAACAAAACCCAGGTGCCAGCTTTTTCGTGAAAAATTGAAGAAATTAGGGTTTGTTGCTTTTTCAGTCTAAATTCAAAATTTTCAAAAACAGACAATCTGGGTTGTGTCTTGCAACGAAATTTTGAGCAAAACCCATATCTTAGAAAATTTTCGAAAAATTTGTCTGTTGGAGGTTGAAAAATCAGCATTCTAAAAATAGTAAGTTGTTCAAAACTTGTTTGAACCTAGGCGAGTTTATAGTCATTCTTCAAGGTTTTCGAAATGGAGTATACCCCCAATGATTTCAAGACCAAATCAACTCTCTACCATGATTTCATCAAAATAGCTAAGATGGACTTGCATCACATCAAGCCAGTGTTTGATCTACATGCTTTGGAGAGTGCAGGCAACACTACCATCAGAAACTTGGGGCACTCCGGACTTCTTGCAGCAGCATCTATTCCTATCTCAGTTCAGAGCCTCGAGTTTGTAATCGCTTGCATCAAGCATTACAACCCGGCTACAAGGGAGATTCAATCAGTTGATGGCAGGTTGATTTGTAGTTTGAAGCCTGACATGATCGAAAAATGTTTCTCCATTCCTCCTTGCCCTGAAAGTGTCACTATCTCAAAGGGCGAATGTGAGAGGATATGGAAAATGCACAAGGACAAGTACAGTAAGAAGATTGCACAAAGGTGGATGAAGGAAAAACATAAGACTCTACCTAAGAATGTCAGGAGAGGAGAGGTCAAGGATGAAGTTGCTATCATAATCACCTTGGTCAATAGGGTCATTGGATCAGAAGATGCTACCAAGTTTCAGCCTTGGATGTTCTACGCTATACCCCATATCATGAAGAAGATTGAGTACTATGATTGGGCCACCTTGATCAGTGACAACCTCCATTAGCAGATAACGAAATATTTCCAGATTCATGAGTTCCATGTGGTTTCTTGCCTAGTCTATCTAGTGGCCTACCAAGGTCAATTTAGATGGTTGAACACCGAGGGATCATTAAGCATACAACATATCTACAACTACTATCCTCAGTTGGAATTCATGAAGTCATTGCATCACTACAAGAGGGTGAATGGGGCTTTTCTGATGTACACAGTGTGGCACCTGGACAATTAATTGCACGTCCGTATCTCTTCAACTGCCAGGGCAGCGATGGTGGAATGGGCAGATTGGTTCATACAATTTCCTACTTTCACCTATCTTAGAGTCTATGGCTATTCCGGTGCTCCACTCATGCTACCAAGGTACCCATCAGACGAAGTTGTATTCATGGAGTTCTTAAGGCAGGCACATGATGTCCTTGCATTCTTGAGGAATAGAAAGAAACCCGCCCTCAATTTTCCATTGGGACTGGGAATCTATACATGTAGGACAACAACAGATGCTAAAACAATGGAAGATGAGTTAGACAAACTTGGTCTCAAGCCTTACAGCGAAAAACGATCATATGATCCTCATGGCGTCTACGTTGCTCAACTTGAGAGAAACTATGCTCACATATCCACCCTTGAAGATTTTTGGGCCAATTATATAGATGAGTTCAAGGTGCGAAGGCTTAGTTACAGCAGACTCACTCTTCACCAGATGAAAGACTGCCTATCAAATGATGATGAGGATGTGTTACTCCCAATGTATGCTTGGAAGTGAATTGAAGATCAACCCCTTCCTCAAGTCAATTGGGCTAATAAGGAATCCCTCTCAGTCAAAGAAAGGACGAGGCAAGTCCTCAAACATAGCAAGGTCTTCCTAGTTCTCAAAAGGAATAAATCCATACCAGTAGCAGAGCCGCCAAGGGTACAACCATCACTTCCCTCCTCTTCCAGAGCACAATCAAAAGGGAAAGGCACAAGTCAGTCTCAAGATGGTATTGTTGACGTGGTTTTTGAGACCGCACCAACACAGAATAAAGTTTCCCAACGGACGCTCTATCCTCTCTTGAACAAAGTATTCAGCATGCTAAGATTGCGAGTAAGATCATGCTTTCAACTCCAAGGTTCCTTGAGTGCGAATAGGCTCAGTTTGGCTCGATGTGATATTGCTGGTATGTCAAGGGGACTTACACAATTGTTCGGCGGTTGGCAGCAGACAGCGGACTAAGGGTTTTCATGTAACTCGGATGATTTGGCAGGTGAGCACGGGATTCCTAATACTAATCGGAAATGTGCGGAAGTAAAAGGGGAAAGGGCCTAAGAAATTTATACTCTATTCTAAATGCAAGAGGTATGGGGGTTCATTTCAATAGACTTCAACCGGATTTCACCTAGCCTCCGTCGGACAGCCTCAGCAAAATCGGTGCAATCTTCAAAGGGGATAGCGAAAGGTATTCAAGTTATAGTTTAACATACGTACACCATCAGAACAACGCATATAAGTACGTAAACCACAACCGAAGTTAGACACAAGATAATGTCCAGTTGACCACGCAAGGCAGACTTATCATCAACAAGCCGCTAGTGGTATGGAATAAAGCGAAGCTATCTCAATAAAACAACACACACCAAAGTAAGCTACTTGCATGAATTAAGCTACTTGGATACGAAAGGAAGAAGAAACCTTGCTAGCATTTCATGACAAGACAAATTTCATCATCAATGAAAAGATCTATTATCATAAAATGTGTTACACAACAATCTCTTCAAAAGTTCTCAAAGGGAAAACTTTCTCTCTTCTCCAAATGATGCAAAAATGCTCTACAATGCTACACTATCTAGCTCTAAAGCTAATGCTCTCTCAATGTCTACTCTGATTCTGACTTCTAATTTTCTAATGAGTTACAAATGAGGGGGACTCCCCCTTTATATAGCTAGCCAAGTCACAAAAGACGGCTAGGGTTACAATTAATAGAGTGGCCAGAATCGTGCCACCTCAGCCCTAAATAATATTGCCCTAAAAACCGCCACAGAGGAGAGTGGGGTAATAAATGCGCCATAATGTCCACCATCATCCTTCTAGAAGATTCCATTTGTAGACGCGTTCACACTGTTCTCGATCTTCTCTCTTGGCATTGTTCTTTGAATTCTTCCACTTGAGGGTCTTCAATCTTCTTTTCATTTTAAGCCTTGAAAATGTTTCTTCAACACTTGAGCTAACACTTAGCAAATTTTCCTCCTTCGAGATTGAAACTCATCTTCATCGTGCTTCCACTTCAAGTCATCGTGCTCTGGCCTCAACATTTCTCCTGCAAAACAAGCAAGGAGAGGGGTATTAGAATACTTCATGATATAAACTTAACTCACTCACCTGATCCTCACGCTCCGACTTTCAGGCGTTCATCGCCAACTTTGCGTTCAAACTCATGCCTTAGACAAACTTCATCTTTGAGAAATTCATTTCACCTGCTGGAGCTCTGATAACCTTGATTTTATTCATTTCTGGCTCAAGTAAACTATCTTCACGAAGGATTGAAGCAAATTCACCTAGGCAGTTTCTTTCAAATTCATCGTCTGAAGGATCTTACCTTGAAAACACATTTTCTTCATTTTGCCTTAGAAAATTTTCAAGATTCCCTTATGAAATTCATCAACCTGGTGCCCATTTAAAATCTTCATCCCAGAATCCTCGACAAGCTGTGGAAGACCTTAAAATCCCCTCCTCGTTGATAATCTTCGATACCCAGAAGAAAATTTTCTCCAGAACGCATCGAATCCATGGGTACCCAACGAACGGGTTCATTTAATTTCCTTGAATTTTGAACCTTAGAAAATATTCTTTCATCAAATTTATTCTCGTTCTTCGATCTCCTCTGAGAATTTTGCTCTGACTTGGAAAATTTTTATCAATCCTGTGCAGCTGGCAATCACTGACTTCATCTCCGGCGGCTCATCTGTGCTTCAAGGAAAAAAATCCATCACCTCTCCAGACTTAAGCGTTTTTCTAAGGGAGAAAATATTTTGTGCCTTAGAATTTTTTTTTGAATCACTTCGAAAATTTTGCCTTAGAAAATTTTATATCCAGTTCGAAAATCTTGCCTTAGAAAATACCAACTTTCACTTAGAAAATGCTTTTGTTCATGCCTGGCACACTTGATTTGCCACTCACCGTTTTGTATTTTATTCCACACTTGAAAAATATTTTTGAAGCTCCAATGCCTTACAAAAATAATTTCCATCACTCAACTTCCAACGCCTAGGCAATTTTTTTTGTCAATAACTTGTATTTTATTTCACCACGCCTAGCATCTTGTCTTCACACATCACACACGTCCTAGAGAAATTCTCTAACACCTACTACCTTAGGCGCATTTTGTGTTTGAGGACATTTATTCCTACGCCATTCATATTTGAGGGTGAATATTCCACTTTACCACGCCTAGCAATATTTCACTTCACCTTATAACTTTCATTTACTTTTACCCTCCCTTCTTGGGCGCATTTGGAGGGGTGAGGAGGACAAAACTCTTTGACTTTGTTGACTTGATTCATCTTGGGCGCATTTCAGCCTTGATGGAGGACGAGTTTCTAACTTAGAAACTTTTTCATTTGCTTTGACTTGTTGACCACAACTTGGGCGCATTTCTCATGTGTGAAGGCTGAAGCATTTACAACGCCCTAGCTAGTGACTTTTCAGCTTCTTATTTTTGTCCTCACATGGCATGATTTGGGCGCATTTGAGCATGCAAGGAGGATGGAAATCTTTGACCCTTTTGACTTTGCATGGGCGCATTTGTGTGAGAGAGAAGAATTTTGAATTCCCCACGCCTTAGCATGTGACTCTTCACCTTCTTCATTTTGTCTTTGCATGCATGATCTTGGGCGCATTTTGCCTATGCTACAGGATGAGCTTGGGCGCATTTTGATGCATGAGGGGGATTAAAATGTTTGACTTTCCTTTGACCATTTTGCCTTGGGTGCATTTTAGCCATGGTGGAGGATGAGAATTGAAGTATGGGCGCATTTAGGCAAGGGTGAAGGATAAACTTCATGCCTTAGAAATTTTTTTTGCTATCAACCCTGAGCTGGGCGCATTTCACCTAGGCAAGTGGATGAAACTTTGCCTTAGAAAAATTTTCATGCTCCACCTCACCAACTTGGGCGCATTTTGACCCCTGAGCAGGACGAACTTGCATCACTTTGATTTTTTTTTTTTATCTCCAGCTGGGATGGGCGCATTTTGCCATAGCAACTGGATGAAGTTCCAGACTTAGACAAATTTTCATCATTTTTCGCCAGCTCACGTGCCCTGCTATTTATAGTAAGTCCTCTTGATTTTGCGCTTCTGAAGCTCGGATCAACTTGAAATTTTGAACGTAGCATCCTCATAACCTCATTGTCCTGTCAACACTGCCATCTTTAGCTGACCTACTATTTTTAGCCTGTTTCTGCAGGTGGCTTACTATAAATAGTAAGCTCGTGTTTTTGATAGCTCCCATGCTCCGATCGAGTTGAAATTTGAATGAGGCGCTCCTCACCACGTGACCTTACTGCCGACACTGACGCATGCAACTGATTTACTATTTTTAGCATGTTTCCAATCTGACTTACTATAAATAGTAAGTGCTCCGTTTAATCCTGAAATTTCACCGGAGATAGCCTGAAACGGCTGGTGCGTGGTTTACACCGGATTTTGAAGATTTTGACTTTTGATGCCTATTTTTAGGCTCCAGTTAAACCCTAATTTGCATTGCATGCGTATCAAAAGATCTTCGTTTGTCTTCGTTTACGTGGCATTCGCGATCATTTCGTGAATCTGGCTGGCGGGAGGTGCGGGACACACCGCTAAAAATAGCAAGTTCCTTAAAGTGAGAATCCTCGTTTGCATGTCACACCATCGCTGAAGCTCTCGAAAAACCCATCGGGAATCACGGGCATGCAAAGAAGCCGACATGCAAACCCTAAAATAGCCTCGGAGGTGAATCCACGAAAGTGGTCATCTCGGCTTGCATGTTACATCATCGCGAAGGTCTCGAAAAACCCAGAAGGAATATCCGGACATGCAAAGAAAATCTCGCATCTGGACCTGAAATCCCTCGGAAGCCGGTTGCTAAAAATAGTAAGTTGTCCAATTTTGCTCAAATTTTGCATGAGCAGTCTGATATGCTCTGAACGCAGTGTGATCGTCGGAATTTCAAAATGCTGACAGATTGCCTGAATTTCACACTTACTAAAAATAGTAAGTACCTTAGAATTTGATGAAATTTTGCTGAGAACCTGCTGGAAACATGTTAACATCAATGTTAAGCTCAATTTTCAAGTTATTCACTTTATTCGACCCCTGTACTGACCAGGAAGACAAAACCCTAATTTTAGACTTGGCCAGAATTTTTGCATTTTAAGTTCAACGGCAGAGGAATCCCGGGAAGTAGACCATAGAACAGAGACAGACGGAGAGAGAGACCAAAAAACAAAGCCAAAAAGACCAGAATGGAGCAAAATTTAGGGGTCCCCATTTGAATGGGGCGATGTGTGAAAAAGGTCACAACATCTGGCATCCCCACGGGAAAGTGTTGAAAAACACTTTAAGAATTGAACTCAGATTAGTCTTCCTCAAACCATCATACAGAAAGGACACTTACTCAAAAGGGGAGAAGAATCCGATATTGGATCAGAACACTTTCATCTAAAACCTTGTGAGTGTGTGCATGCATTCCATCTCTAAACCATTTCGACTTCCGGAATCGGCCGTAGCAGGTTATATAAATATCTTAACTTCAAAAGCATCCTGGACATTGCCTCGCTGCCAGTCAGGCGTCCATAGCCCCGACGAGGTTGTCGTCACAATTCTCACGAATATTGCTCCACTGCCAGCCGGGCGTCCATAGCCCCGGTGGAGTTACTCGTACGTTCCCAAAACCAATATTTTCATGATATTTCTTTCATTTTTCATTTCTCATTTTTTCTTTTCAAATATTTCTTTTAAGCACATTTTCTTTTCTTTCTTTTGATTTCCGTCAATTCCTCAATTGGCTGGCAGGCAATGAAGCCTCCAATGGGTTTGAGAATTGTAGTGGCGCTGAAGCAAGATGTAAGATTTTCACCTGCTGAGACCTTTCCCAAGAAACCAAAATGACTTAGAATGGGGATAGGTAAGATTTTAAAGGCCTTTAGACTCGTGTGTTAAGACACAACAACGGGTTAACCTCCCGAGATGAGTTCAATCGCTAACTGGATGATGACAAGAGGAAAACAACCTTAATCCTTTTCAAAAATTTATGCAAATTCCAGTGGAAAGAAACCAGGTTGTGAGAGTGAAACCATCATCACCCATCGCAACGGGAAAACCCAGAAATCCTTGCCCATTCCAAACCAAAACCACTTGAGCGGACAACTCAAGGAACGGAAACGCCAAACCAAAAACCCAAAGGGCAACAAACCAAAACCAAAACCAAAACGAACCGAAAAGCAAAAGAAAAGCAAACAAACGGGAAAGCAAATCTAATCTAACTATATTACAAAGCAGGCTCTCAGAGAGAACCTAGGGTTGGAAATAATGCCTGAGGAATCTCCCATCGTCCGGCAATGGGATATCCCTTCCTGTTCTTGTTCGTAACTTAAATGCATCATTTCCCAGGATCTCAGAAGCTTGATCAGGGTCCAACCATGATTTGTCGATCCATCCGTTCATGACCCTTTTATGCATGGTGGAACTTCCTAGAGTTTCATCTCTTTTCTCCTCCAAGTGCGTAGGCTGGGAATACCTAGTTTGAACCCAATCTTCTTTCTTATTGACTTTTCCACATTCTTCTTCAAAAGTGACTTGTTGGATCATCTCTGTAACTTGCTCCAAGGCTATCTTACTCATGACACCTGTGTTCTCTGAATGGAAAGCCTCATAGATAGGTAACGATAAGTCTTTGATGGGGGTACTTTCTGTTTCTTGCTCTACATCCTTTAATACAGAGTTCCTGAACGTCCCTTCATTCTCATTCCTACTAGAATCATTTTCAGTCAACACTCCAGTGAAGGAAGGCGTATCTTCTAAAAACTTCTCTCCCTCCGAGCTTTGCAACGTGAGGACTTCTTTCTTAACAGGTTTGTACGTACCCAAATCAGTTTCTACGAACAAAACATCACTGTTTTCACCACATTCTGTGATCATCAATTTGAGCCGTGGTGTACTTTCAATTTTTATCTGATTTGGAACTCCCTTCCATGGAAGCCACATGTGGGAGAAGTCAGTCGCGATGTATCCATTCAATTTTCTGGACCAATCTCTGCTTAATAGCATGCCATAACCATCTGGTATATCCACAACTGATATGTCGATGCGACTCTGAATTCTGGGGTCCGCCGCTAGCTGCATATGAATACCATTTAATTCCCCTACAACTGGAACTTCAGTTTTATCCAGCTGAGTCACCTTCTTGTTGGTCTTGAGCGGGATTATACCTAACGCCTGACATACCTTCAAAGGCATGACATTACTTGATGCACCGGAGTCGATCAAACAATTATGCAATAGCCTTCCAAAAATTCTGACTGAAACCAGAAATGGGGCTGGCTCACCCTTCCCCTGATAAAATATGACTGGCTTCCTCTTTTCTTCTACTGAAGCATTCTTCTTTTCATCCTTTTTGTCTACTGAAGCTTGATTGTCTTGAACAACCTGTCTTGGATTTTGCGTTTGCTCTTGTTTTTGCTTTTGCTCTGCAAGAATATTGAACCGTTTCTTTTTATCTTCAATCCATGACTTTTCAGGAACGTTTGAAGAACCTTGTACCATACCTACGAAATTTTGAGGCTGTTGTGGAGCTTCCCAAGTGTCAAAAGGCGCGTGAGGCACTTCTTCTACCATATTTGCACTTTGCAAAGGACGAGACTGTGTGACAGCAGGAGGATTTCTTGGTGCACTATTTGCTTCTTGGGAAGTATCCTTCACAATGGGCGTTTCATACACACTTCTTAGAATTGTATCTCTGACCTCTGAAATCTTCATTAACTCATGCAAGGGGAGACTAACCTTCATCCTTTTGAATTCTTCTAACACATAAGAGCCAAGTCTTTTCACGTCTTCTCTAGGAAGACTCTCCTTTGGTTCTCGCCCAACTTGATGAATTGGCTGCTGAATAACTTGTCCTCCTCCGCCTTGCATTGCATTCTGCCGCCTGTACTCTGGAGAATCTCTAGGTAAACCTGGATTATTGCTTGCGTTGGGATGTGGCGGAGTTGTAAAATTATTAGGAGGTATTGATGATGTAAGTGGCTCTCTCTGATGATAATTCCTCTGGTACACTTTAGGAGCTTCACCTCTAGTAGTTTGAAAAGCTTGTACCTCCCTACTTCCTTCTACCAAGATGCTATTGTTGAGAGGCGGAAAGACATAACCATCTCTATAAAGAGACTCTTCTGGTGATGCGTATGTGGCATGAACTTCTGACGGTATTTGAAACTCTGGCATCCCCACGGGAGCATTTGCTGAAGCTGATGGAAATTGATGATTAACTGGTGGGGGCGTGTAACTCTGAAACTCAGGCGGGACATTGCAATCTTCTATTATCAATGCCTGATCATATCTGGGTGCCGGGACTAATTCATATCCTGTAATTGGAGAGTTCTCTGAGGCCTCTGCATTTCTTGTTTCATTCTTGAGAATACCAGCCACAACTTGGAATTCGTGACACTGAAGTTCAGAGTGCTGGTTCGTGTTATGTAACCTACACCATCCTGACGAGGCAGTTTCGGCCATATAAACTCTATCTGCAGGACGGTTTTCAGGAGGTGGCGGATTGTCCAATGGTGATGGGACACCTCCATTGTTGGGCCCAGTATTCCAGGACCTCTTCTGAAATCCTTGATTGTTATTTCTATACCCATGACTGTTTTCATGACTATATCCTTGATGGGTATCTTGATGACTTGGAGGATTATGCTGATATCCTCGATTAACACCTTGGTGTGCCTGATAATTTCGTGGCATAGCTTGTGTCTGATTATTTTGACTTTTGAGGTGAGTCACCTCAGCTGACAGCCTCTTCACTTGTTCTATCAAATCTTTCATTTCATCTTTCTCCTCTGAAGTTTTCACTGGTGGCACTGTGTTTTGGAGATAAACAGGCTGTGGGACTTGCGTCTGGGACAAAGGCATCCCAGGATGGAGAACTAACTGACTTGATGGTGCTTGAACTTGATAAGCTGGCTGTGGAATTGCATTTAATGCCGGAACTTGTTGATTCCATGTTGAGCCGAACATTGGCATTTGATTATTTGTCGTGGCCAGGCCGGTGTAGAGTACAGGCCCAGTTATATTCTGTCCTAAACCTTGACTTACTTCAATAGCTTTAGCGTAGGCTTGATTTATATTTGCTGGAGTGGGGTGAGATCTTACGAACATTGCAGTCAAAGGATCAAGTGCTGAATAGTAGCTTTCTCGAGCGTCATCAATGACATAAGGAGTACGTAACCTATTGAGGGCCTTTTGGAATCTATTGTTGAATGCATGAATGGGCTCTTTGTCTTGTCTTCTCACTTCTGCAAATTGACGATAAAGCTCTACAGGGGTGGCAGGTATACCAAACTTTCCGATGAAGGCCTCCTTCATCTGCTCCCATGTCCTTATAGATCCAACTGGCAAGTGTATGAACCAAAAATGAGCCTCTTCTCCCAAGGAATATGGGAATAGGCGGCAAGCCACGTCTGCGTATCCAATCTGCCTATTGCGTAGGTGACCTTCAAACATCTTGATATGGTCCTCGGCCGTGTAGTTAACATCATTGGCCATGAACTTAGGACAAAAATTTTCAGGATTCTTTGGCATCTCATGGTAGTCTTGAAACTCTAGCGGAGATGGGTTGGTAACCAACCATGTAGCACCGTTTGGAGCGGGTTGACCCCCTTGCTGACCTCCTGGTTGACCTCCTGGTTGAGCCATTGCTTGAATTGGTAGTCGCCTTTGATATACAATCACTTGGGTTGGCTGTTGCACAACAGCTTGAACTTGTTTCGGCTGAGCAAACCTCGAAGCACTAGGTGGAGTTCTGAACAAACTTGAAATATCTTCTCCGCCTTCTTGAACTTCTTCGTTTGATAAAAATTCTTCACTTGACTTGACTTCTTTGCTTGAATAAACTTCTTTCTTCTTCCCTGATCTGGTAGGTAGCTCTAACTCCACAAAATCTTTATATGAACTGGGCGTAGACCTCAAGATCCTCTTCAACTTGTCTGGCGAAAACGAACTGATACGATCCAGGATGTAGTTGCTTGTTCAACTCTGAGAGAACACCATCTTGACTTATGAGAACTTTTTGTACTTCAAACCCTTTCTACCTCAACACAATTGTATGCTGTAGCTGTTATTCGCGTTGGCCCTCCTTCTAGCGCCAGTTCTGTTGACGTGGTTTTTGAGACCGCACCAACACAGAATAAAGTTTCCCAACGGACGCTCTATCCTCTCTTGAACAAAGTATTCAGCATGCTAAGATTGCGAGTAAGATCATGCTTTCAACTCCAAGGTTCCTTGAGTGCGAATATTAAAAAGGTGGCCAATGAGGTCGAAGATTTCTTGAGATCAATTGCAAATGGAGAAGATATCTTGGAGAAACATAACTTTGCTATTGATGGGATAGATGCACTGAACCGGGACACAATTTCCTGCTTTTTAGCGGATGTGATTGAGATTTGAAATGGCTTTCATCTAGAAGCTTTCTTTTTGCTTTCTTTCTATTCTTGGAGCAATTCTTATCCATTCTTTGAAGAAGAGAAAGAAGATAAATGTAATAGCTGGCATTTCCTGCTTTTCCTGCTTTCTTAGGTGTTAGATGTTATCTTCTTTCTAGATTTAGAAATAAAGCTTGCTTGCTGAGCAAGCCCTAGATTGTAAAAGCAAGGAGATTTTAGGGTTTCCTACTCCTCTGCTTGCCTATAAATAAGAGCCTTTGCTCATTAGTTTTCTTTAACCATGCTAGTGATAACAAAACGTTGAGCCTAAGTGCCTTCTATTTGTTATTCAGTGTTGTTCAAGTGTGTTTATGATAGCAAATTGTTGAGTCTCTTTTAGCCAACAAGGAGTTGTTGTAATTGCTGTTCTCTTTGTCTAAGAACAAGATTGCAAGCTTCTTTAGCTGCAAGCTCTTATTCCAGGCATGTTTTTAGTAGATTTTGTTCCAGAAGTTTGAGAAATAAAATCATGAGCCTCCTTTGCCCTGGTATAATTTCTTAGATTTCTGTGTTATGTTTTTATGAACTTAATTTCAGCTTACATTGAAAGTAAGTAGGTGTATGTTTGGGAAAGAGTTTATTGAAGCACTTTGTTAAAGAATCAACCTTGTTCATTTCTAATTCCTCTTGCTCTGCGTATTACTTGAGAAGTTAGAAACATCTTTAGCTTAAGTTAGTCGTAGTTGAAGTTCTTAATTAGAAAATCTCAACTGCAGTGTTTGTGTTTTATAAACCTTGTGCTCTAGCTGAACCAAAAAGATAGGCAAATTAGTTTTAATTTACTTTCTTTCACACCATCAGCAAGAGGGAGCTTCCCCTTCTAATTTGAAGAGCAGTTTTACTGTGCATAGCTGTCCGTTTCAAATTCACATTACAGAGGTGCGAATTTAAATGCCAACAGATTTCTAAGATATGTTGTTATTTTTGACTGCCTCTGTTTCATAAGTTTTTGTTTGCAATCTCTTCCTACAACCCTTTTAAAAGGTATATCATTCTTTAAAATTTTAGATAAAGTGAAGGGTACAAAGAAATTTCATGGAATTTACTGTCTTTTTTCTTTGGTGGCAATTGAAAGATTTAATTAAGAATTGGCTGTCTAACAGATGCAATTTGATTTTAGGTTGAAGAAACATTACCAGTATTTACAGTGGCTTCAGAGATGGGCATTCCTGGGCTTTATTTAATTCATAACTTTATTTCAAAACAAGAAGAACATGTAAGTTTCCAATCTCTGTAGAACATGTAGATTTTTGTTATTCATGATGAGAATATTAATTACTTTGATTGATGCTATGTTGCACTGAAAGACTGCTTTCTTGAAGCTCTGTGACTTTCCTTGGTTTGATTCATTATGACATGTTAGATTCTCTTATAGCCTTTACTACTGTTTATTGATGCTATGTACTCTAATTGATTTCTTTAGAAACTTCTTGCAGCGGTGGATGAAAGGCCATGGCAAGGGCTTTTGAAACGGAGAGTTCAACATTATGGTTATGAGTTCATGTATAAAGTAAGACATTGGCCTTTGTCTTTTTAATTTGTTAAAAACTAACATGTTTTAAAGTTTTTACTTTGCAATTTCTGTCTGCCTTTCTATGCTGATTAAATATGGAATGTGTATTCTTATTGCTTCAAATGACACAAATATGCCCATAATGCAGATAATTGCTTGTGTCACAGCCAGTAGTTACCTAATCACATTTTAGTATTGGACGGTGTTACAAGATTTGCGAGCAGCATGAAATGAGTCCCAGAGACTTGGATCTGGTTCCTGGCTAGTCTGGTCAGACTTACTGAGTCTGCCACACTTCCAGGACTTGCCAAGTCCTGAGCCTCATATTCATCCTTTAGAATAGAGGTGGAAAAATGAAAACAAATGAAAAGCAAAAAAAAAA
The DNA here is from genome assembly GCA_007258455.2 of Sequoia sempervirens. Taxonomy (NCBI): domain Eukaryota; kingdom Viridiplantae; phylum Streptophyta; class Pinopsida; order Cupressales; family Cupressaceae; genus Sequoia; species Sequoia sempervirens. The sequence goes on along the minus strand of VDFB02166035.1, from coordinate 32,624 downwards.
AAGGGAAAAAAACCTAAAATCTAAAACCTTAAAAAGGACCCACATCACTTCTAAATTCTATTCATTTCATTTGCAAACAGAATCAAGGAGGAAACAAGAGCGTTTGAAGCTAAAATACATTTTGTTGAAGCAAAAACAAACAAACATATTGGCAGCAAACATAGTTATGGCCTAATAATTAATTACTACTCTATGGCTTCAACACTCATATTTTTTGAAGGGTTTGAGTCTAGACTTTTGGGGATTGGTTAAAAACTAAGTTACCGAATTGGGTATGGGTGCGGGTACGGGTATGGGTACGTGGGTACGGTACGCCGATACGACAATTTTTTTGGGGGGGTTGGATACGTTTGGGTATGTCTGTACAAAAATATATAAAAATCATAAATATATATATATATTTGCAAACTAAAAGTAAAAACAAGAATTATATAATATATACAAATTACAATATAATAATTTGATTTATATTTATTATTTATTATTTAAATATTTTATAGTTTAATTAAAAGCTCAAATTAATTTATTATTTAATTATAAATCTAAAATTGTAAGTGTTTAATAATAAATAATAAACATTATAATTATATTAATAATAATTAATAAATGTTTATTGACAATAAATAAATAAATTATTATGAAACAAATTAAATAAAAGTTAAATTATAAAATATTATATGTATAATAATAATTATATTCATAGTTGGAATACTCGGGGTTTGCAAGTACTCGGCAAGCCCGAAAAACTCGGTTCGGAAAAAACTCGGCAAAAAACTCGGGAACTTAAAAAATTGCTTAAACTTCACTAAAAATGCATTTTTTTTGCAAAATTCAAAGATAAGATGCATCCAATGAGTCAATAAATGAGTACATAAAAGAAACAAGTTGAGTCTAGTTGTATTTGATTGATTTGAAAACAAATTTGGTACAAAATGGCATCCTCATGTGGAATGCGTTGATGTTGATATTCTGAAACAAAATGAAAATAGCAAATTGTTTTTGTAAAAATGAATTTAAATACTACATTAATATATTTTACAAATTTACATCTTCCTCTTTCCCATGTCCAGTGAAAACTAGGCGAGAGGTAGAACTAGGCGATATTAAAGATGAAGACTTGTAGGCAAACTTGGAAACTTGGACTTAGAGAGTACCTAGAAAATCAAATGAATTCAATGGGTGTTTGAGGGCAATGCCCCCAATGGGGTCAAGGGGTAGTGCCCCTCCTGGGGGTCTGGGGGCAATGCCCCTAGCTGGGTTGAGGGGCAACGCTCCTTGTGGGGGTTTGGGGGCAACACCCCTAGCGGGGTTGAGGGGCAGCGTCCCTTGTGGGGGTTTGGGGGCAACGCCCCCAGCGGGGTCGAGGGGCAGCACCCCTCGTGGGGGTCTAGGGGCAACGTCCCCAGTGGGGTCGAGGGGTAGCTCCCCTTGCGGGGGTTTGGGGGCAGTGCCCCCAGCGGGGTCGAGGGGCAGTGCCCCTCGGGGGGTTTGGGGGCAGTGCCCTTGGCGTTCTCCTTGTTGCGGTATAGGGCGGGGTCGAGGGGCAGCGCCCCCACCGCTAGCACCAATTTAAGGCTTCCGAAACCATACAAAACTCCATGGCGCACCTCATTTTCATGATTTTTTGAGTGGAAAAAAATAATGCTAAAAAAGCCCAAATTAAGACCTTGTAAACCGCACAAACCGCAAAAAATGAATCAAAATTGCCTTTATTCCGCTTGTAGGTTTCTTTTTGCTAAGAGGCCAATTTTTTTTTGAAAAACTTGCCAAAAACTCGACGAGTTTTTAAGAAAAAAATTGCGAGTTTTCCAGGCGAGTACTTGCACCAAAAACTCGTTTTGAAAAAAACACTCGCAAGTTTTTGGCGAGTCTGCTATCTATGATTATATTAATAAATTTAGTAAATATTAATTTTAATAAACAATATTTTTTTAAAAATTATTTTATTTTATTTTTTGTTCCAAAAGAAGAATTGTAGAAAGTATGATATATCCAATATAGGAAATGAAAGAGCTTAAAAAATGTTGGGGACAACATATGTACATACATATCGTGGTTCAATAGGGTCACTCTTTCCAAACCCTGGGAGCAAATCATCAAATGCTGAGTCTCCCTTTGCAGGAGGAGGATTGTGAGCTTTAGTAGCCGATTCCTTGTGCTAAACCCGCCGAGCAAATCATCAAACAAATCATGCCTAGGGCTAGCAACAAATCATCCAATGTCGGCAAAACATCATCATATTGCATCGTATTCGAGCTCTTCACTCCTTGTATGCCACCAAAGATATCATCGTCATAATGTGGGGCATCGTATAGAGGCGCCGTCAAGGGTTTCCCGGAAGAAGAAAAGCTCTGAAAAATATCTTTGTAGCCCATTGTCGTATGGCTGGTTTTCGATTGAGCAAGCCCACTAAAGACATCATCTGCAACCCCCTGGAAGTCATGATTTTTTGTAACTGATCCACTCTGCAATGCCTCTTTTGCAACCAGTCGCACAAGAAAGGATGAACAAAAACACAAACAAAATAAACAGAAATCATGCCAAAAGAGAAAATTGCACCAGAATCATTTTGGAACGCCACGTGGAGTTGAAAATCGACAATTTGTTTTGAAGACGTTTCAGGTATCAAAATGCAGAACCCTGTCCGATTCCACAAGGTTTCTGAGCTGTATTCGATTCCAGTAGGTACCATACTTGGAATCGACGAGTAAAGCTGTCGATTCGGCAACTTAGGTTAAAAATGATAAAATTATGAAAAATGGCATGTACCTTGAAGGTTTGTGTAGTCTTAAGGGCCTTAATTTGGGCGTGGAGGCAATGGCTCTGCCCCTCAACCTTGAAAGAGGTGCTGCCCACAAACCCTTGTGAGGGGAATTGCCTCTAGATCCCTATGAGGGGTTCTGCCCCCAAACCCTTGCAAGGGGCATTGCTCCTCAATCTTGTTGGGGCTCTGCCCCAATGCCCTTCCAATAGGCACTACCCCTCAATTCTTGCTCTAGTTATCAAAAGTAAAAAATAAAAATCATTTTGAGCCATGTTGGATGAAAAAGCAGTGTTTTTTATTTTGTCGACTCTTTCTATATTGAATCCCAAGTAATTGAATTACATTTATATTTTTGGTTTGTTGAGTCAATCCCAATCTTGACTAATGCTCCTATGGTTGTAGATTTGCAGACTTGTCTAACATATGAGTGGAGGATCCCACTATAGTTAGCCATGGTGGGCCGAGTGATACAAGCTCCTCTCTACCATAGTTCATGACTCCATGTTGTGATTTTTGTTTTTGATGCCATGAATACTATAATCCATGAGTTTTGTAAACCTAAAACGCTTGATAACATTTAAATATTTAAAAATGGTGTTTCCTTCAACTCAAATATGCTTTTGTACTCATTTGATTGATGTATATGTGACCAAATTTGCTTTTAATTGATAAAGTTTATTATGTCTTTAAAGTTGATTTATTAAAGGGTGCATGGTAAAAGAATTAAATCTTAAAAAGATCTCTATATATCATGGTTTTTCAATTTGCTCAGTCTTTGTCGAGTTTGAATGTTTAGTTTGAGTCCAAGCCAAAATTGAGTGAAAATTAGCCTATTGAGTCCAAGTATTGTAACTATGGTATTGTAAAGAATTATCTTTTTGAAAATACAAATGTATTCACACAATTAAAACTTCAGATTTTGAATTTGGGAGTCCACAATTTTGAGTCAAGGTGTAACTCGTTGAGGTGGAGGCTGCATCATGTTTACACCATTGATTTTGTAGTTATGAAAACTTGGATGGCTATAAACTACTACAAGATGGGGATAAGTTTAAAGACTCACTTTAAACAGTGTATAACAATTACTATATTATTGCATGGAGATTTAATATCCAGCTGAAAACACATAATTGAGGATAGATTTGGTGTTTGGAAGGTTGTAAGTTCATATCAATTAGAGAGTAAAGCATGCATCATAACTAGAAAGCACTTACCCTAATTTAACCACATTATCCAATGTCTTTGTTTTTCCATTTTTCAAATGTAAGAAGTAGGGTTAGAAATGCAACATTTTCTTCTGAATACCCATGTGAATAGTGCAATATAGACACAATAAGAAAATATAAAGCCCTAATTGAAGTTTAACTTGAAAATGAAAATCAATGATCCTAAATCTTCAATATCCAAAGATAACAATGATGAAATATAAAGAACCTCATTTCTTCAATATGCAAAGCTAACAATGATGCAATATAAAGAACTCTACTTTAGTAATATAGGGTCCTTCAAGCTTGCTCCAAAAGAATGTGTAGAGGCCACTCACCATTTGTCAGGAATTTTGACACTGTAAGAATGTGATGGAAACTGTTGGCAATTTGAAGGAGATGATTAGTGTATCCTTGACCAAATACCTATTGTTGAGCCAAAAGGAGTTTCCATGAAATTTGATGTGGCAATGTAAGCAAGAGAGATCCAAAAGCAACGTACAAGCTATGTGAATGATCATTGTAGCAGGTTCACAACTTTGTTGTGTAAATTGCTGTATGTGAGCAATGAGAGATAGTAGATCTAAGTGACACTGAAAACTAAGAGTGCAAAAAAATTTCATGTTATAGAACAAGGTTTTCTTGATGCGACTTTACATAGAATCTAGGAGATAGGGGGATGTGATATCGCATCATGACCCTAAAGAAAGGATAATATGTGTGGAATGTAATTTAATTGGCATTTCCTTGAGTTTTTAACCAAGACATGCCATATTGTAAGGTAGCATTGTGAATTTTCCAAAATGTTTGTGGTGATGATGTTTATGCCCTCCTTATAGGATAGTTCAATGATTGATGAAGGAAATCCTAAAGTAATGGTGGTGGTAGTTATCCATACAATGGAATTCATCATTGGTATTTTATCTTATTGTAATTTTTGTTATTACTTTTCGTAGTCAAGTTTTATGAAGTGAGGTTGTGAAGTATCTATATGAGGTGTAAAGTAAAGAATAGGGTGGAGAGATCATAATTGTATTTACTTTTTGAAAATCAATTGATGAGCACAATGGTGGTAGTACTTGGTAGTTGTACAACCTACATGCTCCCTACACTTATAGAATTGTAAAGAGGCAAAGCTAGGGACCAAAGTGGTTGAGGATCTCATTGACCAAAGCATTTGCCTTGGCATTTTGAGATCTAGCGATACACGAGAGATGATGGCATGAAAAGAAAGAAAGCAAGCTATGAACTTGATCAATAAGGGGGTAATCTTATCTTTGTGGACACTCTGGATCTTTTTTATGTTACACCCCGATTGTATAGCTACTACTGCATAGGAAGTGCATTGTAAATGTTTGGATCTTTCTGTTAAATAAATTGAATTGTTCTTGTGATCGATTGAATGTGTCCTAAATGATTGTCTCATTATCTGATGCTTCCATTGATGTAATTCTTGAATGAAATTAGCATATTGAGTTATGGAATAATGTTGTTCTAACTTTCTACGATGCTTAATGTATATTACCTTGGTTTTGAGCAAATGACTTCCGTTGTCATGTCATGATTTGCAGGAAACAGGTTCGTACCTCGAGACAGAGGAGAGATATCACTCGGGGAAGAACTTGGTCGGGTAAACAGTAATGGATACCAACTGGGCATACACACACAAACCATAGAACTGAGTAAGCTAAGTCATTGTTCTGGTTAAAGTTAAGTCATCCGTAGGCTTGTCTAGTATCATTAGGAGTCGTGTCTTCTTCTGAATGTGTAAATAAGTGATGCTTGCCAGTATAACCTTATAAGTAATAAGTTCTGGTTAGAGGTGGATATGTGTATTTGTACATATATACATACGAATACGATATGTACAAGTACCCATAAGTACATTCATGTCGATACAAACGTATTAAGCAGATGGATATGCCATACGTGTGCGTCGATATAAATGTATTTATGGATACTTATACGTATAGTATATATATAAATATATATACAAGTATACGTACCCACAACTAACATGATGAATGAATTATATATAATAACGATATTTTGCCTCTGAATTTATACATATACATATATATACATATATAGGTTTACATATAGTATTGACTGGTGCACAGTATATAAACGTATAATGTAAATGTATATATATGTATAGGTATAAAGATAAGTATTTTTATATATTTAATATTATATTAAAATATCAATATAATATAGTTTAAAAATGTATACGATATTATTTAAATTAATAATTTAAATAATTATACAAAAACTATATTATATAAATATTTTAATAGAATATATAAAATATATTTAAATAAAAGATTTACAAGTCAAATGAAATGTAAACTAAACATTTTATTTTAAGTAGTGAGACTAAATCATAGAAAAGAATAAAATCGTGATTTTCTCTAAGTATTAAAATACTTCATGGCGTCGAATTATCAAGCTTCAATTTTGAGCCATGAGCAAATGCGTCATAGTAATATCGAACTTTATTAAAATGTTATTGAGAAAAAATTCGAAATTTAAGCCTAGCCGTAAAAATGGCAGAGAAAAAGGAAAAACGCGCAGGAAATTCGCGCGACTAGGGCCAGGCGTCTGAAAATGGCCGACTAATCTCTTGCTTGGCAAACAAAACGAAATCTGGATGCCTTTGGAGCTGAGAAAAAGTCATATGGTAAACTTGGCAAATAACCTAGCAGTAAAAACGCACCAGAATAAGAGCTGTCACGATTTTAAATACTAAGCAATTTCGAATTCGGTTAAAACGTCATTGCTGTCAAAAATGGAGGTCGAAACCCTCGCCTTAATGCAACACGTTTTTAATTTGAAATATTCTAAACCTTGCTGGCAGTTCTGGCGCCATAGAAGGAGGAAAACAGTTCAAATGACAACCCTATAAATACCTGGAAATGTCATTCATATTCTCACGAATTCACAATCAAGATTTTACTATATTGTTTAGAGCATTCTGCAGCTAAGAGAAAGTTTGCCAGTAGTAAGAAAGTTATTAAGTTTATGCTGTTAAACCTATCTGGTTGAATTGAGAAAAACAATCTCTGAGTAGAGATCAGTAGTAAGGAATTACCAGGTTGCTGTGCTGAGTACTTGTTACAGAATCAGCTGAAACTCATCTGGGTAAAGGCAAGAGAAACAGTGATCCTTCCAAACATCTGGAAAAGCTTATCAGGCATGCTAATTCCTGCTTTTGCAAGGTTTTGTATTATTTTAAGTAATCTGATAAAATTCTGAATCATATTTATGATTGAAAAGAAGAATGTTTGAATAACTACTTTACTTAGGACTGAATAGGGAAGAAGAAAAGTTTCTTAACATATGTTAAGTTGTGAAATAATTGTTTCATGTATATAGTCTTTTCTTGATTTTGTTGTCTTTGATGTACGGTTTACATTAGATAATGAAAAGTAAACTGTTTAGTATATAATGGCTCCATATATAGAGCATATGCTTGTGTATAAGATACTAGTTACTAGGATTGAATCGAGAACATTTGCAAGTTATATACTACAACTAGATACTAAACAACTTAGTCAAGTTATTGTATTCCTAGGATGTGTATATCTTGAATTAAGGTGTCAGTTGTAGTATCTTGCTAAAATGTTCATCATTCCAGTAGTTAGATTATTGTAGGAAGTCTAGGGTATGGACTACCCCGATAGACCAACCTACCCGTAGAAATAAGATAGCCTCAAGTCAAGTTGAACCTGGCTAGTGAATGTGACATATGACCTATGTTCTTCATTGAACGTAAACACTTTGGCCAAAGTAGTGTAAGGAACCATTTAGTTGTAGTACTACACTGTCAGTTCACCGTGATCCCGAATTACATCCTAGTTTGAGTATTGCCGGTTGCACGAAAGCTAGTTTTGTAGGATCACAACACTATGTCCAGTTGGTAGTCATTAAAGGTTACCCAACCAATCTCTTCTTCGAAGGGAGGGCCGTTCATTGCAAAATGATCTTGCGGGGGACCGCATTATAAGTCCGTGGTTGGCGGAAAAGCGCCCAAGTGATGTTTCTCCTCCACGAACACCCGACTGATGATCCAAGACTTGACAGGACGAACTCCTGGACCTTCTTACTTCTATTGGTGTCAAAGCCTACGGGCTATGTATGTATAATTCTCTTCTTTCTTGTAATTTCATTTGGAATGAAATAGTTAAAAATTGCAAATGGTGTATCTTGTTTATGATTTTGAAAGGAAAAATTTTATCAAAATGGTATTGCTTTTACTTTTGTGTCTGAATTGTAAAGTTTTAAATTTATCGTACAAGTGTGATCGTTACATTTTAGTTGTCAAATAACCTACAAAGGGTTTGAGCATAACTGCACACATGAAACTCCAAGGTTAGGGGTGCTTGATAATGTTCCAATAATACTCAGAACCTTGCTAAGTTGTTTGTCTCACAAGGTCTATACTCTATAGCAACTGATTCTTGCAATTAAATTACCACAATAGTCATCAATAGTCCAAACTATTGTTGTAGGGCCCATATTGCCTTGACTCTATTGTTGTGGATCACCTTTGATCAACAATATATATAGGTCAATGAAGCCAAGCTAAGTAGACACAAAGGAGCTATCTTAGTGTGGGATGACTAATCTTGATGACAACAAGATGTGCAACTAAGCAAGAGGATCCAATTGTGGCAACCAAACTAAAAATAAAAGCTTAAGGCTCAAGCACGAAAAATAGCTCCATGTTTGTTTAACTTGTCCTATCAATGATTAGTCTTAATGGCAACAAAAGGTACAATTGTAGCAACCAAATGGAAGAGAAGCTTAAGGATCAAGCCCAAAAATCAATTTCACAAGTACATTTTAAATTAAAAAAGATGAGTTAGAAGCTATGTTCCATGGTGTTTCGGGAATGGGGATGGAGGGATGACAGGGGACACATTTTGGGGATGGCAGTCTAAGGGCAATTTTTTGGGGATAGCGAGGGGATGACAATATATATGAAAATTTCAAAATATATTAATATCCAGCAATAACAACAGAGATAGAGGGGAGACACTCAAATTTAATCATGACAACAATATAAGAACAATAAAATTTAATCATGGCAGCAATATATTAGTAGTATAATAGTAGTTCAATGATGACAATAGCATAACAACAATTTAAATTTTTGAGTTTAGGGATTAAAATTAAAACTTAAAGTTTAAATGCAAGTCTCAAATAGTCAAACTTCAAAATACAACAATGCCTCATCTGGGCTATCAATATCAAAAGACAAAGACTCTGTGTCACTCTTTGGCTGCTGTTGTGGTTCATCCAATGGAATCTCGACCAGTCTTGACTGCACCTACTCCTCATCAATCTGCCCAACATCTTCAGGATCAACATCCCAATGTGCTGCTAGAGTCTGTCAATACTCAGTAGTTCGCTGATCCTACAGTCTCAAGGCACTATGAACTGCAACTAGCTTTTTTGCCCATTTAGATGTAAGCCTGTTTCTCTTGATTGAGTGGAGGAAACCAGAGAAGCAAACATCTCCAAAAAATCCTGATTATACCCGATTTTTTGCAAATCAGTTCGGTAGACGATTTTTCCCCCCCAAAAATTGTCTTTTTGAAAAACCGTTGACTGCGATTTTCAACAATTTTTTCGTGTTTAAATTGTGTCAAAAACCTTAATCAATCTCCCATCAACCTATGAAACCGTCGAAACCTGCGAAATATTTTATGAGTAACGCAGCTGTGCGATATTTTATGGCACAACTACAAACAAGAGCTCATTGGCATGTGCATAGAAGGCACAACTAGTTGCAAACTTGTAGGGAGTTGGGAAGTGGTGCATTTGAATCAAGGTAGGCAATTTTTTGTTGTAGCACTGTTGCAAGTACATTCTATAACTTCACACCATATAAATAATATTTACACAAAATTCAACCAATGCATACAAAAAGATGAAAAATTTGTTAAATAAAATTTTCAATCTGCACATCACAAGAATCTTTCAATTTAAATTAACAAGATATAAAACATTAAATCTAATTCATTTTGGTCAGGCTTCCATTCAAAGGGATAGTATTTTACTGTTATGACAAGTGAATGGTCTATATTTTGAGGTTATATTTTAGCTCACTATTCATACTTCATATTTTGTGTCTACTTTATCATGGTTTAATTTTATCTATATTCAAATGCTAGGATTTTTGTCAATACCATCAATATGCTGTCACACATGGTTCAATTTTGTGTCTACTTTTTATCTACATTGAATTTTAAATAAATTTTAGAATGTGCACATCACAAGGATCTTTCAATTTAAATTAACAAGAAAAAAAACATTAAATCTATTTTATTATTGTGGGGCTTCCATCCAAAGAGAGGGTATTTTACTGTTATGACATGTGAATGGTCTATATTCTAAGGTTATATTTTAGCCCTTTGTGTCTACTTCATATTTTATGTCTACTTTATCATGGTTTAATTTTGAGTCTACTTCTTATCTTGATTTTATGCACAACTAAATTGTTATTGTGAAGATTGGTTGGTTATTCGGTCCAAACAATATTTGATGGTCTATCTTTTTCTACAATGGTAGCGTTGTAAATTAGTTTACTGGAAATAAATAATCCATATTCCTAGCTAAATAGCTTGAATTTAATGCTAATTTAAGCTCTCTATCATATCATTGCTTTGCTTGAAGAATATGACAATACTATGGTTTCATTTTTTTACAGTCTCATTACTAGAGGTGAAGAGGTGATGTTATGTGTAGGTCATCTTTGTCTTCATAACATTTTATCCTTCTCTCAAGTTGTAGTACAAAAACCCTTGGTTGCATGAAAACATCATTTGATGTTTATATGTAACCCAATATTGCACCAAGATGTCCAATCTTTGTGACATCAAATTCTTGGTCATTGTGATTTTGTATGCGTATTTTGATATTATGCATATATATCCTAAAATGTGTTTTGTGTCTATCTTCTACTTCTACTTTATATGAGTTAGTACGTTGACTAAATTTGAAGGTTTGGTTTAATAGCAAAGCTTTTGAATGTGACTTGTTATCCCGAATCTTTGAAAATGCATAATTCATGCCCATTTGACCCTATCTGTTATGAGAAATGGTTTCTCTTTTATCAATTGATTAGATTTTTATTTGGATGATATATTCTTTGAAGTTTCCTACTTGAAAGTTTCTTAGTGATAATATACTTTTTTTCTTTTATCCTTTTGAGATGCAAACATCTTTATTGTTGTTGTTTTGATGTCTTACTAAGTTTTTGAAGTTTTCAGAGTTTGTTATGATAGTGCAGTATGTATGATTAAACATTCTTTTGATATTAATAATAATTTGGAATACAGTTTTGTTAGTAGCATTTTACCATCCTCTCGCATCATACAACAAGACTAGAGGTTCACTCGCATATCATTCAGTGAAATGTTTTATTGTTAACTTAGCAATACCACTATCAACTTCATACAAAACTTACCAAATAATCGTCTACTAACAAAACTTACATGCTACATTGCATTTTGCTATTTTAGACAAACTTTTCATATGGACAATTCATGAGCTGAACTCTCTATTTTAGACAATTCATGGGCCAAACTCTCTATTTTATTTGCTCTCTATATCTCTATGCTATCAAAATGCCTTTAAATTTCAAAAACAAGTAGTTTTTGTCACTTTTTCAACATTTTTTAACATTTTTTTTTTAATCTGATTTTTCCCCATTTTTTCTCGTTTAAATCCTGATTTTTTCAAAAAATCTCATACTTTTAGTTTGGCAATTTTTTCCCCAAAATATTTCTGCTGCTATGGATGAAATCATAGGTGGACCCATAGTTGGAAAACTCGCCCCAAAGAAAAACTCGCCAAGCCAAAAATTGGAGAGTTTTTGAAAACTCGCCAAAAACTCGCAAAAAACTCGAAAAAACTCGGAAAATTAAAAAATTGCTTAAATTTCATTAGAAACACTTTTTTTTGCAAAGCTGAGTTTTTTTGAAAAACTCGCCAAAAACTCGCGAGTTTTTCAAAAAACTCGGAAAAAACTCGGAAAAACTCGTCCCTGCGAGTTAAACTCAAAAAAACTCGTTTTGGAAAAAAACTCGTGAGTTTTTGAAAACTCGCCGAGTTTTCTGCGAGTATGCCAACTATGGGTGGACCAATTCCTCTTTGCAGTAGAGGAACTAGCAATTTGTGAGAGTAGATGAATAACAAGTTGTTTTAGCTTTGGTGTGTCCTTCCCATGAAATTTCCACCATTCAATAGGGTTTTTTTGTGCAATGGTGGCTTTATCCATCCTACCCTTTGGTTTGCTGAACGCAAGGAATAATTCAGCCAACTCTAGATGCATACCACTTGGGATTAAGAGCATAGGCAACCATATGAAGAGGGGTGTTCATTGTGTTCCACCTCTTTGTGACTATAAGCCTAATATGCTCCTCATAGAATTGCAATCTAGGATTCTTGTCATGAATTGCTTGCTTCATTTGATCAAGCATGCTATCAAAAGCCTCATAAATCTCTCCAAGGCTAGGAGAGTTTGTATCCGTATACCTGATTACCCCCACAACAAGTGATATGATAAAGCAAATATATTTGCAAGATACATTTAAAAATTATGACATTAACACTATTAAAATTAAAATTTGAAAATAAAAATTAAAACAAAGTAGAAACTCAAACATATTAATTTAAATTATTAAATAATTTTTTTTACTTAATATTGGACCACCAAGTGTCATTGCTTAAGCACCTTTTCTCTCACCACCTTCTTTTTCCTTTGATTGAGCCCACTTTTTCCACTCTCCACAAACCACCATGGATTGTAGAGCACCTTGCACCTCCAACATCCTCTCTAGCAAAATAAAATAGCTAGCATATCTAGTCTCAACTGGTTTGAGGAATTATTTCTTTGAATAAGATCAAAACAGTGCAAGTGAAGTGTGATGGTTACATACAAACATTTTTATGTCTCTAGCTTCGGCCAATGCTACCTTAACCAATCTATTTTGCCAATGTCTTTTAAAGCATTATTCAAAGCATGTACACATGGAGACAAAAATATATGTTTGTAAACGCTCTCAACCATCAAAGCAACTAACTTGCAAACACGAGCTGAATCTGTCAGAAGTTGCACAACATTAGAAGACCCAACCTCCTCTATGGCCTCCTTCAAAATGGTAAACTGGTAATCAACATCCTTATGTTTCCAAAAACAATCAATAGTTCCTAGAAAGTATTAACCAGTAGGGCATGTATCAAGAATATTAATGAGTGGCTGATGTCAAATATCAATCCAACCATCCATGACAATGGAATAGCCAGTCCTAATCCATGTTTGTCTCATCTCCTCCATCAACATGTTCACCTTTGAATATTGTTTGTCAAGGAGGGAGGTACATGTTGTGACCTTTTCACACATCGCCCCATTCAATATGGGGACCCCCTAAATTTTTGCTCCATTCCGGTCTTTTGGTTTGGGTTTTCTTCTCTCTCTCTCGCTCTGTCTCTTTTCTGATGTCCGCCTTTCGAGGGGTTGCGCCCGTCAGTGAGTTTAAGTGTGAAACTGACCAAGTCTAAAATTAGGGTTTCATCGTTTCTAGTCAGTCCAAGGTCAAGTAAAGTGAGTAAATTGAAAATTGAACTTAACGTTGCTGTCAGCAGGCATCTAGCGCTTCCAGCCAATTTTCATCAGATTCCAAGGTACTTACTATTTTTAGAAAGTGCACAATTCAGGGCAATTTGTCGGCTATTTTGAGATTTCGATAGTCACACGGCATTGAGCGTATTAGGCAGCTCGCGTGCAAAATTTGAGTGAAAACGGACAACTTACTATTTTAGCAGTCCGGCTTTCGGGGCAAATTCAGGGTGCAGATGCAGAGATTTTCTTTGCATGTTGGCATATTCCTTCTGGGTTTTTCGAGACCTTCGCGATGATATAACATGCAAGACGAGGCGACTACTTTTAGAATTCAGCCCTCAGGCTATTTTTAGGGTTTGCATGTCAGGGTTTCTTTTGCATGTCGGGTGATTCCGATGGGTTTTTCGAGAGCTTGATGGTGTGACATGCAAATGAGGATTCTCACTCAGTAAGGAACTTGCTATTTTTAGCAGGTGTGTCCCGACAGCCGCCTCCCAGCAGTTCAAATTCACAAGCTGATCGCAGTGCCACAAAAACGAAGGGAAACAAAGATCATTTGATATGTATGCAGAGCGAATTAGGGTTTCCAACTTCGGAGCCTAAAAATAGGTGTAAAAACTCAGAATCTTCGAAATCCGGTGTAAACCACCGTGATCAAAGTTCTTCAGGCTATCTGCTGGTGAAATTTCGAGTCAAACGGAGCACTTACTATTTATAGTAAGTCAATTTGGAAACTGGCTAAAAATAGTAAATCAGCTGCATGCGTCAGTGTCGGCAGTAAGGTCACGCGGTGAGGAGCGCCTCATCCAAGTTTCAACTCGATCGGAGCATGGGAGCTATCAGAAACATGAGGTTACTATTTATAGTAAACCACCTTCAGAAACATGCTAAAAACAGCAGGGTGACTAGAAATGGCAGTGCCGACAGGTTGATAAGGTTATAAGGATGCTATGTTTAAAATTTCAGGCCATTCCGAGCTTCAGAGGAGCAAAACTGAGAAGACTTACTATAAATAGCAGGGCACGTAAGCTGGCGAAAAACGAGAAAATTTGTCTAAGTCTGAAGCTTCATCCATTTGCTATGGCAAAATGCGCCCAACCAGTAAGGAGGCATAAAAAAATTTCTAAGTTTGAGTTCATCCTTCACACATGCCAAAATGCGCCCAAGGCACAAGAAAGTCAAAGCGAAGTCAACAATCTTCGTCCTGCAGGCATAGGGAAATGCGCCCAAAAGAAGAAGGAAAGCTCAGGAGGTATGAAAATTTTCTAAGTATAAGAAATCCGCCACCACCCTCAAAATGCGCCATCCTTCACATAGGGTGAAATGCGCCCAATTTGCAAAGAAGTCAACAAGTCAAACGTTTTCATCCTTCCCCCTAGGCAAAATGCGCCCAAACAAGGCCATGTCAGGACAAAAAAAATGGAAGTTGAAAAGTCACATGAAGGCATTTGAAAAGTTCGTCCTTCTCATACATGAAAATGCGCCAAGTTTGAAGAGAGTCAACAAGGTCAAAGGATTTCGTCCTCCTCAAGGGGCAAAATGCGCCCAAACACATGCATGTGAAGACAAAAATTGGAATACGAAGAGTCATCCTCTTGCCAAGCTGAAATGCGCCCATGTTTAGGTGTAAAAAGTGAACAAAGGTGGTAAATAAGGTGAAATATGATTAAAGCATGGTGAAAGGTGGTCAAAGGTGGGCGTTATTCCTTTCCTTGCCTCAAATGCGCTTAAGGTGATGTGTTAGAGAATGTTGCAAGGTGTTGCCTAGGCGTAATTTTTAAAATTCCTTTTCAAATGCTATATGTGCCTAGAATGGAGGGTGTTAGAAATATTTCAAGGCGTGATTTTTCCTCTTCAATTCTAATGTGTGTGGCGTGATTTTCTCTCAAGTGTGTTATAGGCGCCAGGGATGATGAAGGTGGTGAAGTGTTAGAAAATTTCCTAAGATATGTGAGGTGTGAAATTTTCTAAGGCGTGGTGAAGAAGTATGTATGAGATGATTTTTAAAATTTTCTCTAAGGTGCTAGAATTTTTAATAAATTGCCTTTCAAGTGTGGAGTCAAATCCAAAATGGTGAGTGGCAAATCAAGTGTGCCGGGCATGAGTAAATTTTTTCTAAGTGAAGATGATACTTCTCTCGCTGGCAGGCAAACAAAGTATTTTCTAAGGCAAATTCTCAAAATGCAAGATGATTAAAATATTTTCTAAGGCAAAATTATTCTCTTCTTAGAAAATACGCCTAGAACTCAGGGTGATGAAATTTTTCGAAGCACGAGCAGATTCTCTCAGTGATGAAGTCAGGGATGCAGGATGAATTCACGTTCTTCAAGTCAGAGCAACACAGAATAATCACAGGCGAAGAATGAATTTAAAATGGTGAAAATAATATTTTTCTAAGGTTCAAAATTGAAAAATTAAATGAACCCGTTTGTTGGGTACCCATGAATTCGAGACATTCTGAAGAAAATTTTCTTCTGGGTACCGGACATTTGCGATGATAAATGGATTTCCAAGTCTTCTGAACTTCGCCGACACTTTTTCAGTGAAGAATTTGATCAGTACTCAAATTGTGAATTTTCCTAAGGGAAAATTTAAAATTTTCTAAGGCAGAGTGAATAAAATGTGTTTTCAAAATGAATTTTCTTCGAATGATGAGTTTGAGATGAGTTGCCTAGATAATTTGTTTGAATTCTTCAAGGATGAATTTTCCAGAGCAGAGGAGGAGTTGAATTCGATTTCAAGTGACAGAGCTCCGGCTGGTGAGTGAAAAAGATGAGTTTAAATTAAATTTTCAAAAACGAATTCGAAGACGCCAGTCAAAGTCAAGTTTCTAGAAGAACCAGATTCCTAACGACTGGAGACAAGTGTCAGAAACACCAGAGAGGGAAAATTTGAATTCTCGAAGTGGAGTAGTGGAGTTTAATTGCACTGGCTAAAATTAACTTCTTCTAGAATTCGAATTTTAGCTATAAAATGAACAAGTTTCTCACTTGTTTTCACAGCTGAAGAGGTCGAATTTGCTCTGAGAGTGAAGTGTTGTAGTGAGTTGTGGCTTGAAGAGTTTGAAATTTTGCTAAGTCTGAGTGAGTTGCTGAGCTGAAGGCGTTGGAAGCTTGCTGTTGATGAAGTTCGAATTTTGTTGAAGCTCAAATTTGCAGCTGAAAGGACGCCTTGAGTTGCTGAAGAGGTACGCCCTTGCTGGTTAAAGAAGTATTTGCTGAAGTATAGAAGTACGCCCTTGCTGGTTAAAGAGGCTTTTGCTGAGGATTATGCTGAGAGGATGCCTTGTAGTGAATTGAATTGTTGAGAACTTAAAAGGCACGAACTTGCTAGTTTGCTGATTGCTGATTACTGATACGAAGTTATTGAAGTTCAAATTGTTGATTGAGGATAGTGAAGTGGAGTCTACTTAGAAATCTGTTCTAAGTGTTGGAATTCAAGAAAAGAAGCTGAGATGGCTGAAGCAAGGACAACTGGAAAGGACAATGGCGCCTCCAGACAAGCTTTGATCAAGAAACTGAGCAAAACGTTCATGCCAGAGTCGAAGTTTATTTCAAAGCTGGGCAAGTTGACAGACACCAATTTGGGCTCCGTCAACCTCGAAACCTTCAAGAACAGGATGTTTGGAATTGGAAGTCATCGGGCTTCGGTCACTTCGCACAACATCGTCCGAAGTGGATTATATGTAGCTGCTGGTTTCCCGCCAGCTATACAATGTTCGGAGCTGATAATGGAGTGCGCTAATTGCTACGAGAAGGAACACCGGTCGATCATGTCACCAGATGGCCAAGTGCTGGCCAATCTTACTCCGGCAGCCATTGGTGAAGCTTTCGGGATCCCGGTGCACAGAAACATGATCTACAAGTCCAGGGAGCGAGCTGAGCGGATGTATGCTTCTGCTTTTGAACGATGCACGGAGACAATTAACACCCATTGGATGAACACTCCCAAGCCTTCTCGAACGAAGTTGCCCAAACAGATCATAGCGGACGACTTGAAGCAGGAGTACTGTGACCTTATCATGATGCTGAGCAGGGTTGGTGGTTGTGCACAATCCTTCATCTTTGAACCTTGGATGTTTTACTACATCAACCTGGTCCTAGAAGGCAAGGATTATGTCAATTGGGCAGAGATGATCAGCGACAACATACATGAGCAGCTCCTGAGTTTAAGGAGAACAAAGACGTTTTACATGAGCTCCTACATCATCTACATGTTGGCATGAATGACGAAGTACAGGGGGATCTCTTACAAAGAACCTGTTGGATGCGGCTCTCATCAGTTCAAGATTTATGATGCTTGTCCACAGTTGCACCTGTCAAGTACAACCCACTACAAACGTGTCAACGACTCATTCACCATGTACATCACGAGGCTGTTGCAGGAGCAGTTACATCACAGAATCTCGAGGGACGCCCAGGAGTTGATTGAGAGGTATGGGTGCTGGTTTATACAGTTTCCGAGATTTTCATACATTAGGCTGCAAGGTTTTTCCTCGTACCCATATAGGCTGCCTAAGTACCCGACAGATAGAATATTGATGCTAGAGATATCCAGACAGTTGCTAGCCTTTGACAAAATTCAAAAGAAGAAAAAGAAGGGAGGGATAGAATTTCCAATTGTAATGGGCAACTCAGATGAGGTGTGTCCTTCGATACAGGCAGCTAGAGAAGCTGAAAGTGAGCTTTAGTTTTATCACTTCTCATAGCACACCAGTCGACAACACTATGACCCGCATCATAACATCAAATGGGTGTTGTCAGAGGAATTTAAACATAAGGCCACCATTGAAGATTATTGGGCTGATGCAGCTGATGACATTGAAGTAAGGAAGAGAATGTTCTCTCGGTTGCCAATTACTTTGATCAGGGAGTGCGAAGTTGTGCCAGTTCCGGACCAAGTGAATGAGGATATGGATGTAGTCCATCCGGACTATGCAGCTGTTCGAGATACTCCGCTTCCACCTATAGATTGGTCAGAGCCCGAGGTTGCTGATTTGGATACCCTCTCCATCCCAGTCATGACATTCACTAGAGCATGGGTTGACAGGAGAGTAAACAGGTTGAAAAGTAGGTCAATTGCCTTGACTTACAACATGATGGGAGATCACAGGACGCCCACCACTGGCAGAAAGAAACAGATCACAAGAGGTCCAGAGTCCAGGAAGAAGGAAATAGTCCAGCTAGAGCCTCCACGAGTCACAGTGGCAACACCCTTGGAGACACGTTCTCCAAGCATACAGGAGGTGTCTTTATTTGCTGATCAGAGGATTGTATTGAATTAGGTGCAAGTAGTACACGAGGATATTCAGCCTCCACGGAGGGTCTCCACGGAGGGAGTCAATTGGCCAGAGTGCCAATGTACCTGTTAGGATTGATCAGCATGATGATGAGGGGACTATTACTGACCCTCAGTTTCAGCAGGAGTTAGAGGCGGCCATGAACGATGGTGATGATGATGATATAGTGTCAGGCGATACTCAGCCACTTGAGGACGATGAGCCTCGCCAGGATGATGAAGAAGTTGAATAGGTTAGAGAAGTCGAGGCACAGGAGCAACAACCCTTCGATACACAGTATGAGGTGCCCGATTGGCTTAAAGATAGAATAAGAAGAAGCCCTAGTGAGGAAATTGATCCAGCAGTTGAGATGGAGGAGTTTTTGAACCGGATCAGTGCACCTCCACAGAAGAAGAAAGCAAGGAAATTTTCGAAGATATCCACTAAAGAGGATGGCTCTCGTACTCTTCACGTTGCTGTTCCACGAGTTGAGTGTGACCGGAATGAAGCAGTTCCTGAGAATTATGTGGTCACGACTCTAGACTTGGGACGCCCTACTGGGGCGCAGATTGTTGAGGAGTGTGATAACTCCTTCCTCGCCCTCAAGGATAGGTTGTTCAAGAAAGAAGGGAAATACAAAAGGTTGAAACGAGAACACAAAGCCTTAATAGGATATGTTCAGCAGTTATCTCGTTCTCGAGGGCAGGATGTACCAGTGATAGAGCCTCCAATAGATGTACCTAGAGAGTCAATCAGCGGCTTGGTAGAGTTGGGGAGGATGGCACAGGAGGCAGATAAATGGGTCACAGGAGTTCGTGCTGAGACAGAGAAATTTATGGAGGACCTTGCTTCTGCTTTTCAGCAGGCCTCTAGTATTTTGACACGGATGGATGCAGTGGATCATGCTTGGGGAGATGCTTCTATTTACCAGAGTAAGGTGATCTAGCGTCTTGAGGTATTGAGGCATGTGCCATTGCAGTTGCTGATTGATGGAGGCGTCATTCAAGAGAATGACCGATATGATTTCTCTCAGTGGTATTCTTCGGCAATCACAGGGCGTGGCTTCTTCGATGCGGCACAGGCAGATTCAGCCAGAGTACACAAGGCTATGGCCAACATTATAGATGGAGTTCAGAACACCTTTGAGGCCATATTTGCTAGGCGGTTGAATCCGGATGAAATAAGTGTTGATAATTTGAGGGGTTTGCTGGTGCCTTTCTTTGCAGATATTAGGACCTTTGTACAGGATGATTTCGAGAATACTTCTACTTTCTCCACTTTGATCCAGAACACGCAGGACTCCTTGACTGCTTGGAGGAAATCTTGTACAAGGCATGAGCATTCAGTCACGGTGTTAGAGTTTCAGCTAGATTATGTTCCCCCGATTTCAGTTCATGAGGTTGAGGCTGTGCTTCGCAGATTCGTGGAGTTGGCAGTTAGGGAGAAGGCAAATGGGAACACACTACTGGATGAGGATCTTCTAGAAGACTGAATATGGGCATTTATTACATTTGCTATTTATGGGAGTGAGTGGGAATCTTTGATTCATTTAATGAAACACTCCCTATTCTGGCAGTTTTTAGGGTTAGGGCTGAGGTGGCACAATTCTGGCCACTCTATTGATTGTAACCCTAGCCGTCTTTTGGGACTTGGCTAGCTATAAAAAGGGGGAGTCCCCCTCATTTGTATCATGAGATTAGAAGATTAGATCAGGCATTAGCATTAGAGCTAGACATTGGAGAGTAGAGCATAGTGTAGCATTGTAGAGCATTTTGCATAATTTGGAGAAGAAAGAAAGTTTTCCCTTTGAAAACTTTTGGGAGATTGTTGTGTAACATTTTTCATGATAATAGATCTTTTCATTGATGATGGAATTCGTCTTGTCATGAATAGCTAGCAAGGTCTCTTCTTCCTTTCGTATCCAACTAGCGTAATTTCATGCAAGTAGCTTACTTCGATGTGTGGTGTTTTTATTGAGATAGCTTCGCTTTATTCCATACCACTAGCAGCTTGTTGATGATAAGCTTGCCTTGCGTGGTCGACTGGAGATTATCTTGTGTTTAACTTCAATTGTGATTTGTATGCTTATATGCGTCGTTGTGATGGTGTATGCATGTTAAGTCATAATTTGAACATCTTTTGTTATCCCTTTGAAGATTGCACCGATTTTACCGAGGCTGTCCGACGTGAGGCTAGGTAAAATCTGGTTGAAGTCTATTGAAACGAAGCTCCACATATCCTGCATTTAGAGTAGAATATAAATTTCTTAGGCCTTATACCCTTTTCCTTTCTGCACATTTCCGATTAGTTTTAGGAAAACGAACCACATTGCCAAATCATACGCGCAAGAATCCCTTTCAAACCACGTACCCGCTGCTAACTGCAAGAAGTCTGAACAATTGTGTAAGTCCCCTCGTAAGAACACAGCAAATACACATCAACCGAACTGGGTCTATTCGCATTAAAGGAACCTTGGAGTTGAACGTGCGAACTTTCTCGCAATCTTAGCGCACAGAATACTTTGATCAAGAGAGAATGGAATAGCCTTCGGACTATTTTGTTCTGCTGTTTGGTGCGGTCACAAAAACCACGTCAATAGTACACAATCTATGTTCTCCAGGGGGAGCATAAGAGGGTCTAATGACCATTGCATCTCTCAACATAGCTTTGAAATAAGACCTTGCCAAATGAAATGGAATAACACGGGCATAAAAATTTTTGGCCATTGAACCATCAACTTGCTCGCATTTTCGCAAATTCATTAACCCTACCATTGTATTTTTTTCACCTACAGTAGAAGTGGCCTTCCTCTTCCCTCTATCACAACTCTCTCCAACTGACACGTTGGAATAGTCATACTGATCAATAGATTGCAATGTTTTGGATGACCATTTCCTATTGTGAGTAGTACTAGTAATTTTTTCCTCACTCCAACCAACCTTGCCATTTCAACCTACTGTTCCTATGTTATATTTGCACAAACTCTAAGCCCATGTCCACTCTCACCCAATAGATGGTTTCTAACCCTACTATATCTCCCATAGTAATTATTTTCACAAATATGACATAGTCAATGCCTACTGCCCTTTGTATTTTTTCCCTTAATTGATGATTAAATTGGTGGCAAATTAAAGCAAGGGTTTTTTGGTATTGAAAGGGCCTTTTGCAAATTTTTGAAAAGAGTGTGAACAACATGCAAAATGGTCTTGTGGGTTCCAATAGAACCTGTGTTTGGATTTCTAGAATGAGAAGAAAGGTCTATTCTACTTCATTTTCTTTACTGCCCTCATTCACTTTGTCATCATTGGCCCTGTTGCTAGTGCTCATTTTGTGGAGTTTCTTTGTGATAACAAACTGAAACCAAAATATTTTTAGAAGTTTAAAATTAAAACTAGTTACAAACTTACAAACCCTCTCTAACAAGGTAAACACTAAAAAAAGAGAAAATGGCATATCTTAACATAGATGAATATTCTTTGAGTTTTTTCTCACTATTAAGCTTCAATTTGGGCTTCAAATTTGCAATTGTTATTCAAGCTTAAAGCTTTGCTTTATGTAATGGGGAGGCGTTGTCAATCTCACCCCTAAAACCCCCTTCCTAGGTCCTTGCAACAACAAACTAGAAGCAGTAAAATAATGGCGCTAGGCACAACATTCAGTAGTAGAAGTATATGCAACACTTCACTTATGTAGTTTGTCTTTTTTTTTTTTTGCTATTTTAGGGTGTATAAGAGGCATGGGAGGGTTTGTGGGACCCTTTTACAACGTAATAGGATACAATATAATATCATTTTGTTTTTGAAAAAATCAATTCCCTTTGTTTAGATGTTGTGAGGGACCCCTGGCCGTCCTTGAGATGGTTGGTGGACTCCTAAGACGTCCCTGGCTGTCCCAAACATCCCTTTTGCATTCTTGGATCTCCCTAATTTCAAGGATGCATTCCGAGACACTTTTGAAATTTTGTAGGTAGGGGGATGACAAGGGGACATCCCCTAACATCCTGCCGTCCTCGAAATGCCTCAAGGGTTTTAGGGTTGGGGGCATGCCCCTGTGTACCATGGGTTAGAAGTAGAGCAAATGCCCTTTCATAGTGTTGACACCTAACTTTGTAGTGCCTAAATTTGCTTGGTCCCCAACCCCTTTGTGCTTTTAGCCTCATTTTCCAATCACTTATAATTGATTTGAGATAATTCCTAATGAGTCTCCTTTGGTCAAGTTTGCACAAGTATTGTTCCTTTTCATCCTCCATATCCCTATCAATTGTTGGAAGTTGCTAAAAATCCAAAAGAGTCTAAATTTGGGAGTGTTTTCATCATTCTATGCTATTGTGGACTTTCCATGGACTATTGCACATTTCCTACTCATCTGGTATCTAGCCCTCCTTTTCATCCTCCATATCCCTATGGATTGTTGGAGGCTGCTAAAAATCCAAACAAGTCCAAGTTTAGGAGTGTTTTCATCTTTTTTTGTTATGCACTTTCTATGGACTATCGGGCATTTATTGCTTGTCCAGTATCTAGTTCTAGTATCTAGTCTTGCGTGAAAGTCCCACAAAGCCCATTACTCCTTTCCTTCCTTTCACTTCCCTTTGTTCCACCTCTTTGCACGGTCTTTATGTGGATCCAAACATTTCTTCCACCTTTGGTCCTCCCCTTTTTTCTCACAAAATTCTATAAGGTTTTCCTTCTTTCTATTTTCCCTCTTTTCCATTAGTTATGAGAACTTGTTTGGGATTTGGATGTTTGTTGCTCATCCCACCCTCTTGTCCGCTTTCATTCCCAATCCCTACAAACTTTTGATCTCTTTGTCTCTCCCTACCTTGTAGACTTTTGATGCTCATCCAGACATTTGGGCCCTCGTTCCAATATCTTGTCCCAACATCCACTTTCACATTGAGTTCTTGTGAAGGGTCCACATGCCTTTTTTCCTTTGATTTCTTCTTGTGTGGAGTTCCACTTGACTTCTAGACATCCAATCCTCCACTTGGGCATCTCGTCTTGATGTCTAGTTCTGCATCCTTTCCTTGCAATTCATTAGCTTCATTAATTCCTTTTGCCCCTTTTGTGGAGTTTCATTGCACTTCAAAACTTCCATTCCTCTATCCTGTTTTGACCTCTAGTCTTGACCTGAAACTCTGTATGTGTCTATTTCTCACATTTTGTTCCATTTCCAACTTCTATATTTTCTTCATATCACTTCTTCCACTCCCTTGAACCTCCTAGGATACCATTAATACCATATTTGACCATTGCAACAACCAATCAGGACTCTCCCCAAAAGCCATTGCTTATTCTAAGGGCATGGATTCAAATGTACATTCAACGATGAAGGATGAGGGCAACCATGCTGCCATTAATGCAGTTGTTGAAGTGTAGATATTGATGGTCCTCATGTCGAATCTACATCATCCCGTTTGAATTCCATGGGATTGCACATGCATTGCAATCCATTATCGAGACATTTGGTTCTTAGTTGAATTCTCGGATGCGACAAAGGGACAAGACCAAATGCTATGAATATCAATTTACTTCTCATTCCAATGGTTGATCATTTTCTATCTTCTAGGAGAGTAGGTCATTTTGCGTTTCCACGTGATTGCAAGTGCAAAGGAGCTTCTAGGGTTTTAACTCTTGCGTGTCCAATCACCATTAGAGCAACATTTGTTGTAAATCACAAGGAAGTTAATATTGTAAACGATATATGTGATTGAATGTCTCCACGAATCAATTTGTAGATCTTCAAGGAAACTCTATCTTAGGGTTTCCTCTTGCCACATGTGCTATTATGAATGTAATAGATATTTGATGAATGTTGCAACATTCTATGACATTGCAAAGTTTGTAATGGTCATTTATATATTGCATATGAATTTTTTCAATCTAGGGATGGATTACTAAGTATGATTAGTTGTTTGATATCATTATTTGTGGTGTATGTGTTTGCACAATTCATAGCCCTTTTGATTTTTTAATGTTGTATCTCATGGTGTGCTATGACTCTAACCCAATGGATTAGGCACCAGTCTTGGAAGTGATGATCCACCCTATGCTTAAAACAAAAACATCATTCGCTCGTAGTTTGGGAGTAGAACATTAGTTTGTATGCATCTCATGACTCAATATTGCAACCAAGGAAAACATTTGCAGTGAACCTTAAGAGATCTTATCATAGAGAGTCATGTTGTGCATACCCATATCTTGCTGTTATGTAGTGATGTGCTTATCAGCTTAATAGAGGTTATGGTAGTAGGTTAGTTGTTGGCCTAGTGATAACTTTTGGGGTTAGGTGTACACTAGGTGCTATGCAACAGTTTAGTCATCTGTCTATCTTTAGTAGTGTTTAATCCTATTCAAGATACCTCCAGGGAAGCCCCTTGGGTCTAGTCGGGCTTGAAGTTGAAGAAGGTCTTATCCACTTTAGCAAATTGGTCCAAAGTTGCCTTGCTTAATTATAAGTTTGAAGGCTTTGCCCTGAGTTTGACACCCTTGGTGCTCAATAAGAAGCCTACATTTAGGGATTTGGGACCTACAACTCTAAGAACCAACACATAGTAAGAAACATAGTAGGAAATCTTGGACTTGGCATGGACTTAGCATCACAAAATTTGGACTCGGCAAAATATTGTGTAAAAAAATACGTAATTATACAAAAAATAGAAATTAATGCACAAGAAGCACAAAGAATGAATTTAGAGAAGGGGCAAGTCTTTTTGGATCTATTGGCATTACTTGGAATCAAGATTGACTTGGCAAACCCAAAGTATAAATGGAATTCAATTGATTGGGATTTTATCAAGAGACTACAAATTAATGAAAAATTCATAAAAATAGGGAGAAAAATGTCGGTTTTGTTATTTCAAGGCAAATAAAGGGAAAAATCTGCTTTTCATTTTGGCATAGCCTAATACAATTTTTATGTTTTGCTTTTGAAACTCAAAGTGGGGGTTTCATGGGGCAGCCCAAAGTGGGGTTCAAGGGTAGTGCCCCTAGTGCGCACCCTGCACAATATAGAGTGGGGTTGAGTAGCAAAGGCTACCAATGAACCCTTGCCCCTAGGCCCAAATTAGGGTCTTCAAGACTATAGGGACCTTCATGGTGCACACATTCCATTTTTCATAATTTTATCGCTCTTAACCACCCATCAATAATTCTTTTCAAATTGCACTTCCAATTAGCCAATAAAATGCACTAGTTGAAGATAAAAATGTAGAAATGCATGCCCCCCTTGCAAAAAATCATTGAGTCCAACTATAAAACTTGGTGAGTTTCATTGACAAACTCTTGAGTTATCCGACAATACTCTACTTGTGAGTGCTTGTTGAGTTACTTGCTAGTTGAAAAATTTCATGAGTTCTTGAAGTCCATTAGGAACTCACTAAGATTTTCTACTATACTAAGAAGCGAGAATTAAGTCAAATAGGAGCCAGTGATTGACAATAGTTAGTAGCATGAACACACATTATCACAAGATTTGTAGGACAAATCCACCAAAGGGATAGAATATAGGAATGATCATAGGACCTTGAAAATAATAAGAGGGTAATTGGCAAAAGTCTAAAATGGTTGGTGTCCCCAATGGGAAAGCTAGATTGGATTTTGAAAAATTCCTGATGTTTTGGTCACTTGCTATAGTAAAGGAGTGTGGATTAGCGATATCTCATTGTGTGTTGAGCCACAAATTAATTTTATTAAGGGTCAATGTTTGGAAAAAGAGGAAAATCTAGCAATTCTTTTGAGAAATTGACATTGGGTAATATTAGATCTACATTCTTGTAGAATTTAGAAATTTGTTGTACCCAAAACCAAAATTTTTGCTTCACGAAGGCATTTTGCTTAATTGAGTCTAAATCTTGTTAAAGTGTTGCCAAATAGTTGTTTTTGGGGTTTTTAACTATGGAGTTGGTGTCAGTACTATGTCAGTCTGTTACCGAAGAGATTTTAGAAAAATGAAAATTTGAAGGAAAATCACTGAAATTTTCTATCTCTGGAGAAGGGAGCACATTCTAAAATAGGCGCCCTATCTTTTAGGGGCCCAGATTTTGTTTTTAGGGTTTGTCGACTCCGGAACTTTTGTCGCATCAACGTCGACTTAGATAAGCTATCAAGCACATCCAAGCGGACACCATTTGGATTCGATTCACGGAGGATCTGATAAAAGCGAAAGCAAGAATTGGCTAACACTGGAGAAAAGCGCAGCTTTTCAGAAAGGCGCCCATCTTTTTGAGGTGCCGGATGTAGGTTTTTGACTGAATGCCCCCCCAAGATGTTTATCTCACATTCGTTCGAGCTTCGCGACGCATCCGTCAGAGGGTGAATCTGAGTTGCTGAAGCGCCTGAACCTGAGGTCAAACGTTGGGTCAAATCTCAGTCAAACTATCAGAAGAAAGAGCAAAAGAGCACATTTTGAGAAAGGCGCCCAAGCTTTTCGGGCCTTTAATGCTTTCTTTCTGATGATTTCAGATATTCAATGTGTCCGTGTTACGTTCAGCTTTCCGTTTACTGTCTCGTCCGGATCGAGGAAGATGTCACCAGTGACTGCGATCGAGGTTTTATATTATTTTTGTCGTTTCAAGAAATGGCTAAGTCTGGAATGAAAAGAGCAACTTTTGAAGAGGGCGCTCTTGTTTTTCACCCCTCAGATGATGTTTTCCGGGGAAATGTGCCTTTGCAGCCGTCTTGCAGAACGAGCTTAGCTTCGCAGTGAACACGAGATCGATTAAGGGAAGTTGATAAAGAAAGCGAAGTTATGAAGGATTTTATTTTTTGCCTTCCGTCTGAAATCTGAAGTTAAAAATTTGACTAAGTCGAGAAAAAGCGACTTTGGAAAAGCTTAGTTTTGAGCCAACCGGATATGGGTTTGGCGATGGAGTCTCAAAGATGAGGAGCTTTTGATGGGTTTTACCGATACGCAATGCACATGACTATGTCGAGGAGAAATTCCAGTCCAACTTGATGTCGGAGGATGAGAGCAGAGTCCGTGAGAGGTTTAGCTTAAATTTTTCGCGAAATTTGGCTAAGTCTGGAATTCGCTTGAGAGTTCAAAGTTGAATTTTCGAAAGTGAGTTGAATGGACGCCTTAACTGGAGTTCTGACTGCAGTTAGACTGAACGATTTCTGGGTTGTCATCTTCAGTTCGTATATTGGCACATGGAGTGATCTTTCAGTTCGCATGTCGAGTTAACTAGTTTGCATGTTCAGTTAACTACCTTGCATGTTGAGTTAACTTGATTGCATGTTGACTTAACTGAAGATTATTACTGAATGTCAACAGAAGTTTGCATGCATGGCGATTTTGGTTGCAATTGTGAAGATTTTAGTGAAGATGGCGCTTCATCAAATGTCAACTGAAGTTCAAAAGGGATGAATTGAAGCATGAAGCATTGTTTTGTGAAGCATGAAGCATTTTTTGTGAAGTATGGCGAATTTGAAGTTGTTAACTTCACTCATGAAAAGGGTCGCTATATTTAGTTTTTGAAAAGTGAAGCATGAATTGGTGAAGATGGCGCACTTTTCAAGGAAATGGTGACTTTAGTTTGAAAAGGGTTGCTATTTTTAGATTATATTTGATTAAAGCATGAAGTTGGCGCATTCTTGAAGGCCAACTGAACTTCCAAAAGGGTCGCTATTTTTAGCATAAT
The DNA here is from genome assembly GCA_007258455.2 of Sequoia sempervirens. Taxonomy (NCBI): domain Eukaryota; kingdom Viridiplantae; phylum Streptophyta; class Pinopsida; order Cupressales; family Cupressaceae; genus Sequoia; species Sequoia sempervirens. The sequence continues at coordinate 4,109 of VDFB02166035.1, read as the reverse complement.
TATTGCATGAAGATGGCGAATTTCTCTTTGCAATCAACATTGTTAACTAAAGTTATCTAAAGGGCACGCCTTAGGTCAATTTGATGAATCCAAAGCAAATTTGAAGGTTGCGAACTTGATAAGGTTGCTAACTGAAGATTTGAAAGGCAAACCCTAATGCATGACCACTTATTGAGCTTGTTCGAGTTTCAGTTAACTATAATAAGGACCAATGAGAAGCCAAGCGCCATTTTAATGCATGCTTTATTTAGTGCGAATTTTCTTTGATGAAATTCTATATATTTCAAGAATGGCGTCCATTTTTGCATCATCTTTTGCTCTGAAGCTTGTATTCTTTTGAGCGACCAGAAAGCTTAAGGTGATTCAAGTGTCCGTTTTCAGTGTTCTTCGAAGGTACGAGTTCAGATTGTTCAGAGGAAGTCGATTCTAGACTTTATTTCCACTTTGCATGCAGGTTTTATCAAGATTCGAAGAAGAGATTTGCAGATTTTTCAGAAGCAGACAAGCAAAAATTTCTATCTTCTGTCTTATTTCTTCTATTTCTCACCTTAGGTACTTTCTTCGCATGTCAGAGTAATTCAACACATATTCAGAATCTGATCATCTGGGTTCTCATATTTCAGCGTTTGCAACAAGACCCACTTCTTAGATTTTTTCGAGAAAATCGCCCTGTAGTCTTCATTCTGAAGCTCTGAGCCTTTTTCCGAAAATCTCTTTGCATGTGGGCTTAAATCACATTTTTTTTCGAGAATCCAGCTATCTGGGTTTGTTCAGAATTCAGTTGTGCACAAAACCCATGTTCCAGAATTTTTTCGAAAATTTCTTCTGTCAGAAGCTATTTTTAGCCTTGTTCAGAGTTTTTCAGAAAGTTCTTCAAGTATATTCGACTTTACAGTCAAAAGTCATCATTTTCAAAATGCAGTTCAATCTCATTGATTACAAGGTGAAATCAGTCCTTACACATAATTTCACCAAGACTTCAGATACAGACCTAAATCATGTTTATCCAGTGGTCAATCTGAGCAGTTTAGAAGGTGTTAGCAGCAATTCGATGAGGAATCTTGAGCGTTTCGGGTTGCTGGCAGCGGCATCCATTCCTATTACTGTCTTCGATCTTGAGTTCGTACTTGCTTGCATTAAGCATTATGACTCGTCTTCACGACATATCAGATTGGTTGATGGAAGAGTGGTTTGCAGTCTCAAGCCGAAGGACATAGAGAAATGTTTTGCTATTCCTCCTCGTTCAGATAACTTTACTGTTGTTCTTGAAGCTTGTGAGAAGATATGGGATGCTGATCATCAACATTCACAGAGAAAAGTTGCTCAGAAATGGTTGACAGTTCAGAAAACTAACTTGCCTAAGAAGGTTGGTCGTGGTGAATTTAAAGGGGAAGTTGCTGTTTTGATAACCTTACTCAACCGAGTTACCGGTCAATCAGATGCTAATACTTTCCGTCCATGGATGTTCTACTAATTACCAGAATCCTTGATGGCACAGAGCGTTTTGATTGGGCTATGTTGATTAGTGATTGCTTACATCAGCAAATTACTAACTTTCTCAAGTATCACGAGTTTCATATGATATCCTATTTGGTCTACTTGGTTGCATTTCAAGGTAGCTACAGACTTCTTAAAACCAATGGTACTCTCGGTGTTCAGCGTATTCATGAGTATTATCCACAGCTAGAGTTTTCTCAGTCTGAGCAAAACTTCCAAGTAGTAAATGATCACTTTTCCATGAGAATCATGAGAGATCTTGATGATGAGATGCACATTCGTATTTCAGCCGAGGCCAAATCAGCAATGGAGACTTGGGCAAATTGGTTCATACAGTTTCCTACTTTTACATACATCCGAGTTTATGGTTATGTTGGAGAGCCTCTGATGTTGCCAAGATATCCGTCAAACAAGATTGTCTTTATGGAATTCCTCAGGCAAATGCAGCATGTTCACTTCTTTCTTCGTAGTCGTCATAAGGCTGCGGCAAATTTTCCATTCTCATTGGGAATTTTCACATGTGATGCTGCAACAGATGCCAGGCATATGTCTACTGAGATTGAAAGGTTCAAACTCAAGCCTTATACTGAGAGGCGTTCCTATGATCCTCTTGGACATTATGCAAATCGGTTAGAGCGAGGGATTGCACATGCGCCAGCACTTGAAGATTTCTGGGCAAATTGTGAAGATGAATTCGAGGTTCGTCGTCGTCATTATTGTAGACTTACTATTGGACAGCTCTCTGATTACTTGTCAGAAGATGTTGATGGTTTGTCGGATGATGATGGAGAAGTTCTTCTCAATTCTTATTAAAATCAAGTTGCTTTCGGCAACCATAGCTCACGATTGGTATGCTAAAGGAGGAATACTTCTATTGAAGGGTTTCGAGATGGAGTTATCAAGACTAACAAGTTGTTCTTGGAAACAAGCGAACAATTAGAGTTCTGTGCTTGAGCAGCCAAAGGATTTCTTGTGTGCCTTCTACTTCTAGAGCAAGACCGAGTCAGGAGCTATTATAATACACTCGAAGGGTTAGACTCAGTGGAAACACAGGGAAAAGAGCTACTGGTAAGAGGAAGCAGAAGCAAATTGAGAGTGTTCTTGAGATTCCAGTAGAGACAGTTATTCAAGCTGAGCCTCACGTTTCACTTCCTAGTTCACCTCACGTTCCGCCTATTGACATAGAATCTGAGCCTGAGACACCAATTCAAGCAAGATCGGAGACAACTGAACCACCACAGGTAGATACATCAGGGACCGTCTCTCCGCGAATTGAAAATATTGTTCAGTCTTGTTGGCTCGAAAAGTCTTTGGGAAGACAAAGGCGTGAACCATCATACAACCTTGATTTGTCTGAGTTTGGTGAGCCTTATCAGAAGAGATCAAACAAGAAGATAAAGAAACAAGTGCACATTGAAAAGACCCCTGAATCAGAAATTGTTATTGAAGTTGCAGTTCCTCCAGAGGGTAAAAGCTTGGACGAAGTCGAAGTGGGTGACTTTACATTTACTAAGGCAAATCTTGGCAGGACTACACAAGAGACAGATGTAACTCTTCTTAAGATTGTTACCAATAATCTTGAAGAGCGTATCACGAAGGATGGAGAAGATAAGGCTTTACTCAAAGCTGAAAATAGTCAACTTCGTCAATACATTTCTGATCTTGTTCATGGGAATCCAAATAGAGCACCTGTTCTTCCTCAGCACACACCGGTAGAGAAACGAAAATTGGATCAATTAGTCAGTCATGGCAGACTTTTGGACGACTGGATTGAAAGTTTAGTTGCTGCTGGTAAAACTCTTCTTGCAGATTTGTATCAGTTGAGGAGTGAGGCACATAAACTCCGTCAGGGTATTCAGTTGCTGGATATTGCAGTTGCAGAGAGTTTGGCAAAGGATCATGTTCTTGTATCTTAGTTATCAGTTGCATGCGATGCTTTGGAGGAGGTTGAAGATCAAGATAAAGTTTTCACTTGGAGAGAGCAGCATCTTCTCAGAACAGAAATTTGTCAGAAGATTTCTTCTAAGTTATTTTCACTCAAGGATGACGTGGTTGGAGTACTTGCACTTGTCAGTGGCTTCGTTGTTCAGATTCCGTGTCATTATCTTCTCGAAGATGGCACGTGTATCGAGTTGGAAAAAGTTCAAGCGGAGTTCGAGAAGCTGATTTGTGACAGCCTTGAAGGTGAACCCATGGCGCCTAAATTAGAGAATGTTTCAGTAATTGCAGCCAGTTTGAGAAAGGCGACTGAAGAATGTAAAGATGGTGTGCACACAATTACCGAAAGTGGCAGAGAACTAAAGAAACAGACTGTTATTTTTAGCAGCATCAAAGTGCCAGATGACAGAGAGATCGATGAGTTCTTGGTCGAAGTGTTAGACCGAGTTGACATGGAGTGATCTACCAGTTGGAACGTGCAGTTAATTTCTAGGGTTGAGTCCTGAGCAGCAGTTAACTTGACTTCCAGTCTTCAGTTCACTTGCTGACTTAACACATGCTTATCTCATTCTTGGAATTATCAACACAGGAGTTAGGGTTAGGGTTTCCAGTTAACTGAAGGTAGTGGCCAGTTAACTTTGCTTTAAATAAGGGCGTGCATGCTTGCACATTGT